>LRSR01009919.1:0-13013 GCA_001579985.1 Hypsibius dujardini | reverse complement strand
TTAAAGCTTGCCCCCGGCTCTGGGGGGAGGGGGCTTTTGCCACCCCCTGGCTTGCCATCCCCTCCGGCCCGACCTCAATCCGCCACTGGTCGTGACAAATCTTACCGGGTTCGCGGCGTATCCACACAAAGCCGCCGTCCGTAACAGCCAAAACTGCGGCATTCGTGAGCTGGCATACAAGTCCGGAGCGACGTTCTGACTGATAGGTCCCGGCAGGAAGCACAGACAATGCCAGAGAAACGCGGCCGCAGTAATCTTGGCCAGCAGTAACTGTCGCACGGCGCGAGGATGATGAATGTTATGATGATCATGACTGCTGCTGTCCGGTGGCGGCTTAGTCCTCACGGTGAACAGCGATCTCTGCGGACTCGATGGAGCCACAACCGTTAGCTTCAAACGGAGATGGACGAACAAGGCGACGTAAAAGACTCCCGTCAGTCCCAGGGGGAGGTAACGCTCCATCCAAGTGTACACCGTGCTGTACGGTCCGCCGGTCGATTGGGTGGAGCAGTACTTGAACGGCTCGTACGTGGTGAAAGTCAAACCGATCCCGAAAAACAGCGGGATGTTTAGGACGAACCCCAGGAGCCACGAGGCGCACACCATACCAATCAGGGCAGTTCTGCTTGTCGCCCTCCTGTACATGCGGAGGAACGTCAATTAACAGATAAATTTATCATGCAACAACATCCTTGATGGATGTCATCGCTAGAGCACTCACGTGACCCTGTTAATTGGAGTTTGATGGTTAGGAGATCATTTCAATATGATTGATGTGTTCGTTTAAAGATAGGGTTCACCCACTGTAACCCAGTCAACATGATTAACCGTATCGACGGACGGACGGACGGACGGTCGGACGGTCGGATTGACTGGTTGCCACAAGGAGTGGGTGCCAGTGAAGAGTCACGGAAAGGTTGAAGTGACATTTATCTACATTTATTACCTACTTACTCCAAGTAACACCCTTGTTTCAGTATCAACATTAATGAGGCACTATCCTCCGAAATGTCAGAAAGAACTGACAGAGATATTCCGGTATTAGATGCGATGAATGTTGTCACCTCTTCTTCTGTTTTTCGATACTTGCTAATACCTTTTTTTCGGATTAACAATAAGTCCTCGTAAAAGCTGTTGTCCGATGCTATTAATTTTTCGATTATTTTTGTAACTAATTTTGCTTGAATTTTAATGCGTTTGATTTTACCGTTTTAACATTTGCTTTGTTGCTGAGTATTCTTAAACCTTTTGCTGGGTGCAGCGCGTGCTCCGTCCATATACCTGTATAGAAGCGGTCGAGTGACGGCGATCAAGCGGTTCACCGCCAGCAGGACGCTGGCCCAGCTCTCCGCATGAACGGTGCTTTTATGGACGAACATAAAACTGGGGCAGTGAAGGGCGAGGCCGGCGCTGCCGGGGATCAGAGCTTTGTACGAGTCGACCGTCAACACGGGGAATGAAATTGCACATAAGAAAAGATGCTGACAGGTGAGGTGAACGATCAGAAACCCGGAACCGTCACGGAGTTTTCGCTGGCTCAACGCGGCAACCAACAGGCAGACCAGCAGGACCGTCCCGCAGATGCTGACCGTTGCGGTGAAGACAAACCATCCGGTGATGGAGGCATGCACACCGGAAGCATAGTAGTCATAAGATCCGTTGCAATTTGCAGTAAGATTACCCTTCGTGGGCGTGGAGAATTGGCACTGCGAAGTGAAGTTTTCCATAGCGAAATGTACGAATGGGCTGTTATTTTAATTGGGAATAGGAAACGGTTCGCCAGACGAAGAGAAAAATACACCGATGACTCCTGACCGATTGTTGAGTGGCTCCTTACATGCGAATGGATCTTATTATCGCGTTTGTAGCTCAGCAGGGGAACATGCTCTTGAGGATAAGATCACGGGAGTTCCCGCGTTGCTACCTGCTCAATTTCCGTCGCGAAGGTAATCTCCTTGACCTTTGGGAGAAGCCGAAAACGGCTAATCGAATGAGTGTAAAAACCCTTATCAGCGAATGTAATCGAATCAAATCGAATCGAATCGAATCGAGTCAATGTAGACTTATCGAATGAATGTAGAACCCTTATTAGCTTCGAGGGCTGGGATTTCACTTTCACAAATTAGAGGGGAGCAAAAGTAAAGGGCCTTTTGATTCCCTCGGGTTTTCTATGTAATTCAGCAGCGAAGAAGCCTCATAAATCTTCCCCTGAAGCAAGGGCAACAGAGAATGATTATGTGGCTCAGCCGCTGTGATGATTATCACATTTTGGGTCGAAACAAACAATAATAATACGGATGAGTCAATCGGTTCACGCATTATACCTTGACATTGCAACAATGGTGCATGATGTCGAGGTTTTTAAGCTACAGTATAGAGGGTACGTGGTGCGTACAGTTGTATTATCTGAATGTCAATGTCAATTTCAATATCAAATTTTTTAGCCTACAGCAAAGTGTGTTATCAGAATTATCGAAAGATGACAAAATAATTTCATTCCTATATGTGGAAAGATATGCAGAACACGCGGATACAGAAATGCTGTATACGCGGCGATCGCAGTTGATATCCGGACACCCTCCCGGGGCCACGGCCGTAATGAATTATATAAATGGCTTCTGCGCTAATTTCTTATTCTTGCTAGGTGAGCAACCATGTATGTGGGCATTTTCCAAGTACTGATCACTGTAACAGTAGATTTCCTATCCGGAGAGAGATTGCTCTGACGTGGGAGCAGAAAGATCACGAGGTTGCTGTGCAAACTGGGGGATGATATGTGCTGGTGAAACAATCCGCCCGTCTAGCGAATGATCAGTAGTCAGTAACGGAGGTTGACGGTCGATATGAGGGTGGTGCAAAGCCATTCCAGATAGTGAAGTAGTGAATAATTCCGTCAGGGGTCGAGGACGCTTAATGAATGTCCTAGCCGGATTGTGAAGGACCGGTAAGGGTGGCAGAGGGGATCAGTGACGGATTGAGGTCGGTGCGAAGGGGGGATTCCTTGCAAGGCCTTAGACTATAAGTCCTCCTCCCCTTCCCTCTTTTTGTCCGGTCTCCCTTTCTAATTCCCATTGTTGATCAATTTCATATAGCTCAATAAAATGCGGATTAAATGTGTTAGAATTCTTGCTGTTTCCTCATTACAAAAAAGTATTCAAACCCTAAATATAGCATACTGCCCGAGCGAGTGCGGAGTGAAAAGCCAAAACGCCCACTTTTATCTTCACTCCCGTAGTTATGGCCACACCATTTATTCGACCAATGTCCAAATTTTGTGGTTGCTAACTAAAAGATTGAGGAACAATTGGGCTTTCAATATTGTCAACGCCTAATTCGCCAATGGAAGGGACTTTCTAGTGCAGCGGACGAATATTGCAGACCGGAGCGATAGATGGTGGGTTGTCGGGATATCGTTCAAGAAAGATCCGGTGGTATTAGTAGACAATTTGTTTTAAATAGGGGACGGCCAGGACGGGTGGTCAACGGTCCATCAGGATGGTAGTTTAAGTAGTAGACGGTGTGTTACGGTTAACGGATCGTTTAGAGTGTCGGGGAAGTCGGTCATGCAACGGGAAGGATGGCAATCCCGACCAAGAATCCAGCTATTCCGCAGCACTATCTAACTCCTTTGACCACCCCACTCGACCTTCTCCGGCAGGCTAAAGAAAAGACAGACTCTACGGGCTAATAGACTGTCCCACAGGCATGTGCGTTTCAACGAGTGGATGGACATTGGGACGAAGATCAACGAACAGCGGGACGGTCAAACGGACTCTTAGGAGGTTACCCGAGCACTGGACTGATGACAGAACAGTCAAAGAGAGACGGTCAGGTGGTTATACCCGGTTGTCTGTCCGTCTGTTCGTCCGTCTGTCCATCCGTCTGTCCGTCTATCAGCCAGTGTCCGCCTCATCATTGGACTGCCTGACTGAGATTTTGCTATTTCTAGCTTAAGCCTATACAAATTTCCAACGACTAGTTTTAGCACAAAAATAACGGTATAACAGTGGCATAGGTACCCATACTCGCCTTCAACAGATATGGAATAATGGAATAAACTCCAGAGGGAACATGGTTAAGACCCATGGCCACCCACACCCTCCTGTTACAACTGTGGAATAATGGAATTACGCCATAAGGGAGCGCTCAACAATGACGTCAGCGCCTGATATTAGGCGACCTTACTCCCTTCCGTCATAGCTCGTCAGAAATTCTTAGAACCTCCTTGTTCTTCAAGCACTGGCGTCAGCTCAAGCCTGCCCCCTACATCTGCTAAAACTTATTCAGTATTGCAACTGCATCTTTTACTGAAACCAGATCGAAAGCAAGTATTAAGAAGCATGTTCGTATCATCGGTGTTTTCGCAATCTGAGCGCAATAAATCATTCAGATCCAGGAGAGGCTGGAAATTGGCAGAATCGAAACGATATATGCTGACGTCAGCCACAGCTGGATCCCCACCCCCTTAGCGTCAGAGCTCGTCATCAAAGTATAACACTCCCTAACCTAAATGGCGCTGATGTCATTGTGGAATGCTCCCTAAGAGTATATGGTTAAGACCTATGGCCCACCCTACCTGCCAAAGCTGTGGAATAATGGAATAAACTCCCTAGGGAACAGGGTTAAGGCTCATGGCCACCCACATATTGTCCCAGCAGCAGTGGAATAATGGAATAAACTCCGTCAACTACATGGTTAAGGCCTATCATTTTGATTCCTGTGCTTGTTTCTTTTGTTTTTGTAGTCTTTGCATCCTGGTAAAGTATTTCAATTATATTCTACATATTTTACTTATATTTGTTTAGCGTTATTGTGCGTCCCGTAATGATCTTGACGTCCAAATGACAAATGGCGGAAAAATGAGGTTGCTGGTCTCTACAGTTAGCCCAAGAGTTTTATCGATCGATTGCTTGTTTTAAGCTAGTTGGCTGGTCACCCCGCCAACTTAATTACAGATCCTAGACCCATGATGGACATTTTTTTTGTCGGCATTGTATATGAACATATAAGCGTCAGAAACGCAACCATTACTGTTACTAGTAACGCACTCAACGCTTCATAATAAAAAGTGCAATTTTCCTGGGTATTCTGCAACATTGTGCCGTAATCGCCCATTTTAATACAAAAACAATTTGTAAGTATACACAAATATTGGCGTTATCATATGTATCGGAAATATAAAAGATCAAAGGAATTTCCTAATCAAAGGTTTTCAAATTTGGATTATCGACGATGAGATAAATCAATCAGCCCGATTATCGTGGAATATTAATGCACAAAATTACGTTTTTTTGGCGGGTCAGTCGTGAATACATTCCGTGTGTACGTGTACAACTGTACACCACCTGTGGCCAATACAGTACCGGTACTAATATTCTATTCTAAGATATATATTTCTAAAGTCCGTCTCTATATTACCTTATTCTTAAGCTGCCGTTTTTGTTCCCCATAACTTTTCTTCTTTTTTTTGCCAAAGATGATAATTGTTGTGCTAATTCAAGTTTTGACGAAACTCATCACCCGTACATAGCATTTAATTTATATACAAAATAATATTTTTTAAGACTTTTCTGGTTATTCTGGCAAATTCGGCCTGTTGTGGAGTGTAAATAACTTTCCCTAAGTAATTCTTAAAGGCAGTCCCTACCCTCGCATTGTAGCTCAAAACTTTTCTCCCACAACGTTTTTTTTTTAATTGAAATTAATATCTTACGTAGAGGGATCAACAGGGTCGTAAAGTCCACAAAACTTGCTTACCATGAAGATGATGTTCTTCTTTTTCACATTGATCTAGTTTTGTTTGATTGAGTGGACTTGATGCGCAGTTCAGTCATGTGCTGCTGCCACGCAGTAGGATGTTGATCATCAATGGAACCTTTTAGCTCACGATGGCGTTGTCCGAACGAATGAAGCGAATGCAGCGAATTGTTTTTTCTAAATGTCCTGTCTTTTCTACTAAATTAAGAAGAGATATTCCTGACCTGCTGATCCATCGGCTCAATTATCCAATTCAATTAAGAGACATATAAAGGTTAGCACGTTAGTTACTGAAATATAATAATATACTACCGCGCTAACCTTTATATATATCTTAATTGAATGTGATAATTGAGCCGATGGATCAGCAGGTCAAGGGTGGTCGCCTGACACCCTTCTAAATAAACGTTCGTCCCTCCAGCTGTGTGTCCGGCAGCCCGTCTCACCCTCGGGCTGCATGGGCTGTCCGTTCAGCTCGGAGTTTATCGAGCTCTCTCATGGACCATCCGTTCGGCGATCAGTCTGTTTCTACGTGGTTCAACAAATCGCCCATCACTTACACCTGACGACGTGTCACCACCAACCGACAGTTAACACCGACTTTTTTCTCAATATGCTTCACGGTCTGACGTCAATCTGCACTGGGCCAGTTGCATTATGCTGCTTAGCACTGTCTTATATATTTTAAGTCTCCAGACAGAACAGGATTTTTCGCCCCTTTTTCGATAATATTTCCTAAAAAAGGTTAAGCAAAAAAAACGGTTAAAAATCGACAAATCAAACTGCTCAGGATTTACGGTTCTTTTACGGTGACCGTCTGTCCGGTGTGTACAGAAATACTTCTGCTGACTCACCAAAGTAGTCTCAGCTTTCATTTGTTTTTAAACTTTCCCAAATTTACAAAATCGATATTCAGACAATCAAATTATATGCTAAAGACTATCGCCCGGGCAGTCACTTAAGGTTAATGTCGAAGCTTCATCGTTCGTAACCATTTTTTCCCCTTGTCTCTCGGTAGATAAATTTGTGGAACTGTTGGGAGAAGGATTCTGGAGCGGAGTTGTAAATATTTTAATGACAGTCTGCCATTATAATGTTTAAGGATTCGGGCCAAGGATTTAATTATACCCATTGGTACTTGTTGTTGTGGATTAACCTTGACGAGAATAGAAACCAGACCAAATTGAGTCGGAAGTTGGCGCATGTTTCCTGTAAACGCATACCGGTACGTAATCAACTGGATATGGCGATAAGGCACGTTTCAGCAGCATTTACCGAGATCAATGTTCGCAAACGGATGCTACAACAGCTGGACCAGGGCAGTTTGATAGTCGGAACTCAGGGCGAAGAAGAAAATCTAAATGAAAGATAAAACCAGGAGCGTCAGTTACGTACGGTGCTAACATCCCGAAGGCGCCAATTTAAATTAAATTGAACACAATCGCCGAGCAAAAGTAAACCTAAATTTAGCATGCCTTTAGCATTTAGCAATTAACCTAAATTTAGCATGCCTTTAGCATTTAGCAAGTAACTCTATTTAGCATGTCTTTTGGAATTGGCTTTTTTTCTCGTATTCTGTGAGATTGCGCTTCTATTACCGGATTGGCAGCATAACCGCATAAGGCGCAGGTACGCAGTATCCAGAACTGCCCCATCTGCACGCCGGAATAGATCTCCGGGTAGACCTCCTGACTAATGGGTCCCGGAAGGAAACAGATGCATTTCCAAAGGAAAGAAAACCCCAAGATTTTGGCCAAGACTTGGCTCCGGCTGCCACGTGATGTGCCGACACTACCGATGGCGTTTGTCGCTCGCAAGCTCCTCGGTTTCCCCATGGGGACAAGCGGTCTGACAGATTTCTTTCGGTTCACCCGTTGGATGTGAATATGAAAGAACAACGTGAAGTGGAGCACGCCCTTAATGGCCAATGGAAGGTACCGCTCCATCACCAAGTATGTCGTGCTGTACTGGTCTCCATTGGTCATGGCCAGACAGTACTCCACCGGGCTGTCTCGTTTCAAGTCCATCCCGATGCCAAACAGCAGCGGAATGTTGATCGCGAATGCGATGACCCAGGGTACGATCACCATGCCGGACAGCGCGGCCGAAGTAATCATGGACGGGTAATGGTGCGGCAAGGCCACCGCGAAGCATCTGTAGTGAAAGGAAGTTAAAATTAAAACTAAAAATTATAATTGAAATTGAAATTAAAATCGAAATTAAAATCAAAATTAAAATCAAAATTAAAATTAAAATATTTGGAACCAAAAGACAGTTTCGTACTAATCAATAATTAAATTAGGTATTATTATTATTATTCAAGTAAATTGGAAACCATTAATAGTTTTAGATGATTTCAATAACAATCCTTTTCTTTACCTAGAGTATTTGCAATCATTCGTCATTTTAAATAAATTGTCGTTGCACAAAATAGATTGATCGCTCGTCCCTTGCAGAACTCACACAACCGGCGGCTTATTTACTATTTTTTCTACTATTTTTTTTGTTCTACAATTTGTTTGATTCCAGAGAGGCACAAACTCTACTCTTCTGAAAAATAATACACACAAATAGTTCAGAATAAAGTTGAACGTCTGCTTTTTACATAAAGCAAACCGAGTTCACGTCACCTTTAAAATCATCAGACTTTTGTTGATCAGGTGCTTTATTTTAAAATTAATCAAACAAAAAACTGTTCGTTTATCGGTTCATCAGTTTAATCTAAACATCAGTGGGCGTACCGATTGACGGCCAACAGCACGCTGGCCCACATTTCCGCGTGGACAACGACCTTGAAAACGAACAGCGAGCTCGGACAGTGAAGAGCCAAAGGTGCGTGCTCGTGAGTGAGGGCATGGTAGATATCGACGGTGGATAAAGGGTAAGAGATGGCGCACAGAAACAGCTGCAGACAGGAGAGGTGAATAATAAGGAATCCCGCGCCATGGTACAATGTTTTCGTGATACCCGCGGCCAGGAGGAGGACAAGTAGAACGGTCCCGACTATGCAGACGGAAATAGTAAAGGCGAACCAACCGATGACAGATGGATGTGGAACGGTTGTAAGATGGTGACAAGATGTGTTGGACCAAGAGGAAAAGTTTCCATGAGAACAATTTAATTGATAAGACATGTCAAGACTAACCCTTCAGGCTGTAAATAGTACGAGACGGCACGACTAAAACTTAATCAAAATCATCCTACGGAAATATAACGATTAAACAAGGTCATGAACTCCTTTTCGAGGACGGCCAGACACACACTGAAGACTAAAATTAACAAAATCACATGTTCATGTTCTGTACGCTATAGTCGTCTAAATGTTGCGTATTAGAGCTCGCCCAGTGGACCTTCACTAGCATACACGGAGACGGAGTCCGACTTCCAAATATCATTTATACGGACGGCATTAATGAAATAAAATCGTATACCGTATCTCCACGCTTGGATGGAATTAGCAACACTAATGAAAGGCTGAAGCATGTACAGCAATGCCTCATACTGCTACAGATGTGCCGAGGTTTTGGCATGCCGTGTGGAACATATCAAAATTTCAAATTTTTCAGATTCCACCATGGCGCAATTGCAGGGATCATTAAAGTTTTCAGTGTGCCAAAAATTATAAATGAGTAACTGATGATATTCGGTACTCTGGCACAATTTTTGTTTTCATAACAATGATTTCAACAGTTTCCGCTTAACAGCGCCTTGGAAATAATAAGAAGCCACGTGTCCCACACGGCTTACCAAAATCCAAGCAGCGACCCGTAAAGTAACCTCGGCACAGCTGTTCATGACATTCACCCCGAGTCCCTCTGTCGATCCACCACCTTACAGTATGAGAAAGTCATCGTCTAATAGGCTTCCGGCGCCTCGCTGTACCGTGAAATAGATACTGTAGCTACGCGATTCTAAGGTGCAATTTTAGCCACGCCCCCGGGGTATTTTGCCCACCACTCCGTCTGCATTGCCCTAAATATTTTATTCCAAATATTTACCGTTAAAAATCTATCGTTTCTGTTTAAAATACCCAAGGGCCGAAATTTTTGTAACGAAAACAGAAGAAATACAACTTTGGAGCGCTGGTTTTTGCCTTATGGATTGTCTCGGCAAAAATTTGCCAGAGTGGAGAAAATCGAAGAGGCTACCCTCCGCCGGTAGTTAACGTAAGAGCTTGCTTCTTAGGTTGATTGATCTCTTGCACGCGCTGGGAATGAATGGAGTTTTGATTCATCGATCTGCAGGGAAATTGCAGGGCATGGACGTGAAAATATTCCTGAGCGAAAAGGCCGCGGATGCATGTATCCGGAGCTGGGGAAAGAGCTTCGCGGATGGGTCTTTGAGGAGCGTTCAGAGGGTGTCCAAAAGTAGAATTGCGACATCCGCGATCGAGCTCTTCTAATTGCCGAACGAGAAGGAATACCGGAGTTTAGCGCGTTCAATGGCTGGGTCAATCAATTTGAAAAATGAATGGATTCAGTCTACCGCGTGCCGACGCATAAGGCTAGTAAGGCGACGTTTACGCCGGAAGACATTGTAAGTTGCTTTGTTTAATGCGTTAATTGATCGATGAAGGATAATTTGGTTCTTGATTGATTGATTGTGTTTGTTGCTTTTGTCAGGAAGCTGATGCATCGATTGTTGTGTTTGACAGAAAGAGCAGGAGACATTTCTCGACACCATTATTGACATTGTTCTTGTTCAAGAATTGCCTTTAGCGGACCTTCTTAACTCTGATTAGACCATGGCCGGGCTGATTTCAGCACACCCGAAGACCGTCTCACCGCTTGGGGCAAAAGAAGTAATCAATTGATGAACAGATCAATCAATCACTGGAACGAGCGGATCAATTTGGCAACACTCAATCAATCAATTTATCATTTGCTATAGGTTGATGTCATTCATCCACCGGGAGACAAAGAGGGCTTCACCATTCTTCTCACGATCCAGGCCAATGGTGGCAAGTTTCCTGCCGTTATCGTTTTCAAAGGCGCAAAAAAGACCGGTCGACTCTCGGACCAGATACTTATTTTGCCCGGAAATGTGATCGTTCGGAGCTCGCCCAGCGCTTGGTGGTCGCAAAAATTGGACGTCGAGTGGATTGATCACACATTTTCTCCCGATCAGCAGCTTCGTGTGTTGGTTAGGGACCAGGCAACGGTGTACAAGTCGGAGGATAGCCTTTATCTGCTGCGGGAAAGAAACGTTCAACAAGTATTTGTGCCTGTCAAAATGACAGGGAAGATGCAACCCCTCGACGTTGGCGTTAACAGGCCCTTCAAGGAAAACTACCGGCAAGAATATCACAAGTGGAGGAGGAATCATCGGACCGTCACAAAGAAAGGATACATGAAAAAACCAAGATGTCAGGATTTTATTAATATGGTGTCAGCTGCATGGGAAAGAGTTTCTATTTCTTGTGTAACAAAGTCATTATTGGTGCCGGTTTAATGTCAGAGGATAGTCCTGTTAAAGGTATGGATGGTGTGGAGAAAATCTTGATAATAAACAGTCTTTTCTAGAGATTAGTTGTTTCAACGAATCGTCTTTTGCCGAAGAAAGTGATGACGGTTTGTGAAGATCACTAAGCATGTGGGTCGTTGATGAATTGCTTGATTGAAGACTGCGGCGTATTTCAGCGGGTAGGTGATATTGTACGCACACCCGGGGCTATATATACGGATTGCGCAAATTGCGCTGCGCCGTAGAATCGCGTCGCTACAGTAATTGTAATTAGATGGTTCGATCGTCAATCGTCGATATGAATAGCACTACAAATTACAGTCTGAATGTTTTTGTCGAGCTTTAACCAGTGGCCCATTGAAAAGAGTCTTTTCACCGTAAAAATCTTATTGATCCCCACGATAAAGGCCATTGATGGGGTTAACTTGGTCGAACGCATCAATTATATTGCTTTTCTGTCGAATAGTTATTTTCAAAGTCCGTATAACTAGGTTTACCATTTACGGACAGCCGCAAAATTTTTAACGCATCCTTTGCGGCATTGAATTGGTTAAAGGGTACACAGTCGGTTGTTTCGTGAGGCGTGGATGTCGTGTGTAGACTTGAATCTATTTAAGATGAGATATAACGGGTTAAAACTTAGAAGCATGAGTAAGTAGTGCGCTATACAGATCTGGCATCTTTGGCCAGAAAAATCGGGACGCTCAATTTGTCAAGAGGCAGTTTGTTACCACAAGGCTGCAGGCTAAACAAAAACGTTCTTTGATTTGAGGCGGAAATAGTTGGCCACAAGATCCACAATGCTGCGCACTGCACATTTCACACTCAAATCAAAGCACTTTTTTGTATAATCTGTAGCCTTGTGGTAACAAATTGCTGCTTGAAAAATTGAGCGTCCCAATTTTCCTGGTCAAAGGTGGGCTTGTAGATGTGTTTCCCCGACTAGTTGGAAAAGTTTGTCTTAACGGGCAACCTCATAAAACCTCGACCGCTGTTTTTTTTAAGTGCTAAAGGGTTAGGGAAAAAGTTAAATATTTGGAGACCATTTTCCTTTTAAAATGTTTTTAGCCCTCTTTTTTTCGGTTCTTGGTCTCCAATTCCGAAAATCACAAGAGAAACGTTGGTGAGGCCTTCACAAGTCACGAATCAGTTTCAAAGATTTTGTCGATCGCAATTAAGTTCTACGGGACGTTTTATGACCTGGCTGCTAAATGCGTGCGCACGAAAGAGCACACAATGAATAATAGATCTCGCACTCATCTTTCTGTCTGTGTGATCCCTACGAATAACTCTTGACTGGTTCCGGCCTGGATACAGCCTATTTCGACTATGTTAAAAAACAGGCTGGAATTCAGTCAAAATAGCTGAATGAAGAGACTGGAATGTTCCATGACTATACAACACTGACTGACCTGGCTGGAATGCAGGCTGGATACAGCCTGGTTCCCTATGCGAATTCAGCATGGGTCGGCCCTATGCCAAGCTGGTTTCCACACTGTTGTTTCAGCGATTCGGCCAATTAAAAATTGCATCGCCCTATGGGCGTTTATTTTATAGACCAATGGAAGTGATCGATTAATTTTCTGCAATTCGTTCAGGCCACATTCAAATTGAAAGCAAAAGAACTAAACCAACAGTGCCAAAATATAAGATCGAGATTCGAGCTAAAGCGGTGTCTTGGCGAAGTTTGGGAAGTTAAGCCGAAGAGATATGAGATCTCATTTCTGTTTTAGATTTGCAGAGCATTGACTTTGCGATCTGCAAAAAAAACAAACAAAAGGCACGTTTCTTAC
>LRSR01009918.1:0-10766 GCA_001579985.1 Hypsibius dujardini | reverse complement strand
AGTCCGCGCGAGTTGACGCGCTGGGTGCGCGGCATCTTCGAAGCCATCCAGCCCTTGGAGGATTTGACCAGCGATGCGCTGGTGCGTCTGTGGGCGCACGAGGCACTGCGGCTGTTTCAAGACCGTTTGGTGGACGATGCCGACCGCAAGTGGACGGATGAGAACATTGATCGAGTGGCGGAGAAGAACTTCCCCGGCGTGGATGTGGGCAAGGCGTTGCAGCGACCGATTCTTTACAGCAATTGGCTGACGAAGAATTATCTCCCCGTCAGCCGCGATGTCTTGCGAGAGTTCACCCGAGCTCGACTGAAGGTACGTCAACTTGTGTTCCGGGGGTCCCCTCGCTCGGATCCACCTGCTTTCCTCTACGGAGAACGGTATGTTCTGTGCCTGTGAGTCAATCGCCTGTTTCCTTTCAGGTCTTCTACGAAGAGGAGTTGGATGTACCTCTCGTGCTGTTTGATGAAGTCTTGGACCATGTGCTCCGTATTGATCGAATCTTCCGGCAGCCACAGGGTCACGCTCTCCTCATCGGTATCAGTGGGTTCGGCAAGACCACTCTGTCTCGATTTGTCGCTTGGATGAACGGGCTCACCATCTACCAAATCAAGGTATATATTCACTATATATCAGTTGTTCACTGGCAGATTGGTCGACATGATTGGTTAAATTCATCTGCTGCATTGAATTGGTTGCGCGATAAACTACTTGTATCGAAAACGCTGAGGTTACAATTTACAATTTAAAATTTAAAGTTTGTTTTGTTTATAGGTGCATAGCAAATACACCGGAGAGGACTTCGATGAGGACCTCCGTCATGTCCTCCGTCGGTCCGGGTGTCGCGACGAGAAAATCTGCTTCATCCTCGACGAATCGAACGTTCTCGAGTCCGGCTTCCTCGAACGGATGAACACCCTTCTGGCCAACGGTGAAGTGCCGGGTTTGTTCGAAGGCGACGAGTACACCACCCTGATGACCCAGTGCAAAGAAGGCTCCCATCGGGATGGTTTAATGTTGGACACACCGGAGGAGGTACGTGAATGAGATCTCCGCGTCCTTCTCCTCTTCCATTTTCCTGCCTAAATCTGCTCTTTACGAACCAAAATACCGACGAACCAACTAATTGACGATGTCCGCATCTCTTGCAAATAACGTCGAAGAAAAACTTGACCAATGGCGAAGTTAAATTGCCAGAGCATGCCAAGCCATCTTCGCATTTGATTTGATTGTGTAGGATGCTCCTTTGCACAAGACTGCTTACTGCCCATGTCCTTTATCCGTGTTGTTTCCTTCTCACCTACCCCATTCCATTAATCCTGCTTCGTTTCATTACAGCTTTACCGTTGGTTCACCCGGCAAGTCATGCGAAATCTCCACGTGGTCTTCACGATGAACCCGTCAACTCAGGGTCTGAAAGATCGCGCGTCAACATCGCCGGCGCTGTTCAATCGTTGTGTTGTCAACTGGTGTGGCGATTGGTCGCCCAATGCGATGTACCAAGTCGGAAGTGAACTCACCGATAAGGTTCGTTTACTGGTTACCTTTATTCGTTGGTATTGGGCACGTCATTGGTTGATTGGTTGATTGAATATCTAATTAGTTTACTAATTTTTGGTTTTTATCATTCTGTTGTTTGATGAAGCTTTTCAGATTTTTTCTTGTTGGCGTTTACTAAAGTATATTTGATTTTGCTTGTTAAGGTGGATTTGGACCGGGGCGATTACACTCCACCGGCTGCCTTCCCGCCGGTATGCAGCCTCGCGCCTGCCACCCCGAGCCACCGTCAGGCCGTGGTAAATGCCTTCGTCTACGTCCACAAAACCCTCCAGACGACCAATGCTCGCCTCTTGAGCCGCGGCAACCGGGTGGTCTTCATCACGCCCCGCCAGTTCCTCGATCTGATCAACCATTTCGTCAAGATCTACCACGAGAAGCGGAACGAACTGGAGGAGCAGCAGTTGCATTTGAATATCGGTCTGCAGAAGATTCGCGAGACGGTCGATCAGGTGGAAGTGCTGCGGAAGGACTTGGCCGTGAAGAGTATCGAACTGACGGAGAAGGACAACGCCGCTAGCGTCAAATTGAAACAAATGGTCTGTGACAGAGATTTCTATGTCGGGCCTTTTGATTGCCGGCTCCACAACGCTTTTGATTACAGTTGAACGATCAACAAGAGGCCGAGCGAAACAAACTCAAGTCGGAAGAAATCAAGGAGGAACTGAAGGTATACGAAGCGAATAAGAGGAATGAGCTTTTGCAGACAATTTTATGGTCGTCGATGTCTGGAGTTTCATTCTAATCACTAAGCATTCGCCCTCTTTTTATCTAGAAAAAGCAAGATAGTATCGAATCTAGTCGCTTGGAGGTCCAGAAAGAGCTGTCCTCGGTCGAGCCATTGCTGGATGAAGCTCAGAACGGTATGCGATTTTTAGTGTTCCTTGGGCGTTAGAGTGTTCCTTGGGCCTTGGGCGATTTAGAGTGTTCCTTGGGCGTTAGAGTGTTCCTTGGGCGTTAGAGTGTTCCTTGGGCGATTTAGAGTGTTCCTTTGGGCGTTCGTTGTAGCAACCTAGCTTCGTCATTTTAGCCGTCAAGGGGATCAAGAAGCAGAATCTGGTTGAGCTGAAGTCCATGGCCAATCCGCCGCCGCTTGTCAAGCTCGCCACTGAATCTGTCTGTTTCCTGCTGGGAGAGACCAACTTGGAGTGGAAAAACATCCGAACAGTCATGGTTCGGGACAACTTCATCAGCACTGTCCTCAACTTTAAAGCGGAAAACCTTTCGTACGATCGTTTGCGGGTTCCTTGTTTGGTATCAGTGTGTAAAAATGACTTTCTTCCTTGCTGACTAGGGAGGAGATGATTGAGCTCTTCAATCAGCGCTACTACAGTAATCAAGATTACCAAGTGGAAAAGATCAACCGAGCCAGTACAGCGTGCGGTCCCCTGGCCCAGTGGGCAATCGCCCAGACGCAGTATGCTCGCATCCTCAACCAGATTGCCCCTCTGCGCGGGAAATTGGAAGCCCTGGAGAACGACGCGGTAACCGCCACCAATCGTGCGGTTGAGGTCAACGCCAATTTGGTCCGCTTGGAACGCAGCATCCAGGCATTCCGTGACGAATACGCCATCCTGATCAGAGAGGCCGAGCAGCTGAAGCTGGAATCAAGCGTCGTCCAATCGAAGGTCTTATGTGTTCCTTTAATTTCCTTCGTCGGTTGTTTTGCCTCTCCCGGATGATTTCTTGTGTGTGAACCGAACCCTTGATTCGGTTCTTTTAATTTTGTTGTGGTAACAGGTTAATCGGTCGACGGCCCTGCTTGATAGCTTGGGCGACGAGAGCGAACGCTGGCAAGAAAGTCAAAAGCACTTCAAGGAGCAGATGGGCACCCTCATTGGGGATGCGCTGCTGTCTGCCGCCTTCATCACTTACAGCGGCTTCTACGACCAGCACATTCGTGGGAATCTCCAGCAGAACTGGTCCAAATTCCTCAGGAACTCCGGCATCCTCTTCCGCGCTGATATGTCACTGATCGAGGTTTGTCCATCCGAATTCTCTGTGCTGGCTTTATTATTACGATTAATTTGTTTTGTTCTGTAGTATTTGTCGAGTCCCGATGATCGCCTTCGCTGGCAGGCAAACGGCCTTCCCGCCGACGATCTCTGCATCGAAAATGCCATTATGCTGTCGCGCTTCAACCGTTACCCCCTCATCATCGATCCGTCCGGCCAAGCGACGGACTTCATCTTGAACGAGCTGAAGCAGAAGAAGATTGCCAAGACCAGCTTCTTGGACTCAGCGTTCCGGAAGAACCTTGAAAGCGCCCTTCGTTTTGGAAACCCCTTGCTGGTTCAGGACGTCGAAAGTTACGACCCCATCCTGAATTCGGTGTTGAATCGCGAAGTGAAACGAAATGCCGGTCGGGTGCTGATTCAATTAGGCGATCAGGACATTGATTTGTCACCGACGTTCTCAATTTACCTTGCTACTCGAGATCCTTCGGTAAGCAAACTTTATTCAGGCAAAGAAACCTAACCGGCAGACAGATAAGACAAGATGGGACAAGATGGGCAGACAGACAAATGAATTGGATTTGGAAGGAGGGCTTTATATCAAATCTTTCGCTCAGGTTGAATTCGCTCCGGATGTGTGCTCCCGCGTCACCTTCGTCAACTTTACCGTCACCCGAAGCAGTCTGCAGAGCCAGTGTTTGCACCACGTCCTCCGGTCGGAACGGCCAGACATTGATGAGAAGCGAACCAATCTCCTCAAACTCCAGGGCGAATTCCGGTTGCGACTGCGTCATTTGGAACAGTCACTGCTACAGGCCCTGAATGAATCGAAGGGTCGCATTCTGGACGACGACAATGTTCTTTCCACCCTGGAGAAACTGAAACGGGAGGCCGCCGAAGTGCGCGAGAAGGTGGATGAGACTGACCAAGTCATGAGTCAGATTGAGAAAGTGAGCCAGGAATATATGCCGCTGGCTGTGGCTTGCAGCAGCATCTTCTTCACGTTGGAAGTTTTGAACCAGGTGCGTCAATCTGTCTCCGTGGGTGTCTCCTGCATCTCTAGCTGCCTGTCTATCTCTCTTTCTAGCTGCCTGTCTATCTCTCTTTCTAGCTGCCTGTATCTCTCTTTCTAGCTGCATGTCTATCTCTCTTTCTAGCTGCCTGTATGTCTGACTGTCTCTTTCTAGCTGCCTGTATGTCTGACTGTTTGTCACGCTGTCTGTCTGTTGTATGTGTCTGCCAACTCTGGCGAGCCGATTGTTGAGATCCTTTTGTTTCAGATCCACTTCCTGTACAACTACTCTCTCCAGTTCTTCATTGAAATCTTCAACAATACGATCTTGAATAATCCCAACATCACGAACATCCGCGACCCGGCTCAGCGCTTGCTACGACTGACGAGCGATCTGTTTTTCAACACCTTCAGTCGGGTCTCGCGTGGCATGCTCCATGACGATCAGTTAGTCCTCGCCGTTCTTCTGTCACGGATCTTCCTCAAGTCAAAATATGCCCCGGCTGAAAGGTAATCTCCATTGCTGCTACCAACGAGTCAACACCTGAAAATTGTCTGTCTTGCTCTCAGAGATGCTTTGCACGACGAGGAGTTTGAATTTCTCCTACGCGGAATTGACGCTTCGGACGTTCTCCACCAAACCGCTGCCCTGGATGGCTTTACACCAGAAGAGTCCGCTCATCTGAACCACCTCGGCAATTTGAAATCCTTCAAGAACGTTAAGCAGCTAGTGGGCCAGAACAAGGAGGATGTCCTTCGATGGAAAGCTGTCGGTGGTGAAGCGCCGCAGCTGTGGAAGGAAAATGTTTCCAACGGTATGCGCGCACTCTTTGGAAATCATCTTCATTGGTTCAGGCATGCTTTTTTTTACAATGATGCAGCTGATCCGGTGTTCGCTTCACTGCTGAACGTGCTTTTCACACAAGCCATCCGACCAGACCTGCTGCGATCACAGCTCACACAGTATGTGGATCATGTCTTCGGACCGCAGATGCTCCATCGGGACAACGAGATGATCGACCTTTCCTCTATCGTCACCTCTGAGGTTCGTGTGTGTTTCATGAATCAAATATGATTTTTGTAGGCAGAATCACAGGATAGATTCTTTGCTGTTCCAGATTAAGGCGGAAACGCCGGTCATGCTCTGCTCGACTGCCGGCCACGATGCCAGCTGGCTGGTCGACGACCTCGCCACCGACCTGACCAAACAAATGGCCAGCATTGCCCTGGGTTCTTCCGAAGGGTTCGATCACGCCGACAAGGCTGTCGTGGCTGCCTCCAAATCTGGCCGATGGGTCCTGCTGAAGAACGTCCATCTTGCGCCGCAGTGGCTGGTGTCTTTGGAGAAACGATTGCATTCCCTGCAGCATCATCCGAATTTCCGCCTCTTCATGACTGCCGAAATTCATCAGGCCCTTCCGGTTACACTTCTCCGATCCAGTCGAATTTTGGTCTTTGAGACTCCCAGTGGAATTAAGGTACCGTTTTTGTCGTCGTTATCGCTTCCAGCTGCTGGATTCCAGCTTCGAGCTGGCTGGATTCCAGCTTCGAGCTGCTGGATTGACTTATTACTGTAAATGTGTATATGCTTGTAGGCTAACCTTCAGCGAACCATGAATACCATCCCAGCTGCCCGTATGGTGAAAGAGCCGGTTGAACGAGCGCGTCTGTACTTTTTGCTGGCCTGGCTGAACGGAGTCATACAGGAGCGGCTGCGATACGCTCCCTTGGGCTGGAGCAAGACCTACGAATTCACAACGGCCGACTTACGTATGGCCTGTGACGTCATTGACACCTGGTTGGACCGAGCAGCTGCTGGACGGACTAACATCGCGGCAGACAAAATCCCATGGGAAGCCATCGCAACCTTACTGGCGCAATGTGTTTACGGTGGGAAGATTGACAACGATTTCGACCAACGGTAAGGACTTTTTCCGTTAGATTTTGGGGCAGGCTGAGAAGTGTAATTGTGTCTGGCTCAGACTGATTCTGTTGGTTATTTTCCACCGTTTTTTTCCGTTGCAGGCTCTTGACCGTGTTTGTGGAGAGTGTGTTCTCGGCGGAATCTTTCAACGGCGAGCTACCGTTGGTCAGCGGACTTGTCGGCGGCTCCAACGTGCCCGTTCCAGACGGCTCCAAGCGAGACCAGTTCGAAGGGTGGATCTCTCAGCTGAAGGACCATCAGTCACCTGAATGGATCGGCCTGCCGAAGAACGCCGAGAACATCCTGCTCATTGTCCAAGGCAAAGCCTGCGTCGCCAAGCTGCTCAAATTGCAGACGGTGGAAGATGAAGAAGAGCAAGACGTTGTCGACGATTCCCGGAAGGTTGGTCCTTATCGTTTTTATGTATTCCTCTTTTCACGTCATGCTTTTTGTGTTAATAGGAGAAGAAGGGCGAATCCGATTCGGTTGACGGACCAGCTTGGATGAAGACAATCCTCGGCCTGTCCCAGACCTGGATCCGCACCCTCGGGAACGACCTTCCGCAAATGCGCCGTTCCGCGGAAAACATCAAAGACCCCCTCTTCCGTTGTTTCGCTCGCGAAGTCAAGCTGGGTGCTTCCATTCTGAGTGGAGTGAAGCGGGACCTCGCAGATCTGATTGCCATCTGTAAGGGAGCGAAGAAACAGACCAACTACCACCGCCTGTTGGTCAGCGACCTGGTGCGCGGCATTATCCCGACCAGCTGGAATCAGTACACCGTCCCGAAGAACTGCACCGTCAACTTGTGGTTCATCGATTTCGTCCAGCGCATTCAACAACTGGGCCAGGTACTAGTCAACCCTCGCGTAATGAGTACCAGGCAAACGCGATGGGTTGAATCGGTGGGGTGGCAGAGGGCGCCACAAGTGCAAACTGTCAACAGCACTCATTCAATTTACACTTGTGGCGCCCTCTGCCACCCCACCGATTCAACCCTCTCGTAATGAGTATAAACTACAAATGACTGTTTCGATGTTTCTCCGTACTCGCTCGAGTGTATTCGCCCGTATCCGTTCCGTTGATTACGAGCTGTTTGATGATCAGCTCGTACTATTGAATAATGATTTGTCTTTATGGAATAGGTGGCCAGTCTGCCGCCGAAGGAGATTAAGAACTTTCCGGTGTGGTTGGGCGGGCTCTTTTTACCGGAAGCGTACGTCACGGCCACGCGGCAATATGTCGCGCAGACCAACCTGTGGCCGTTGGAGGAGCTCGTGCTGGAGGTGGACGTCTTGGAGAAGAGTGTCGATCAGGGCAAATCGGACTCATTTTACGTCCTGGGTAATTCATCGGGCATTCTAATTCCCTCGCAGTGTAAGTGGGAGGGCCACGTAAAACATTTGCCATTTTTAGGCTTGCAACTTCATGGGGCGGTGGCGGAACATCGTAACCTTCGTCTGGTTGAACGTTTGTCGAGCGACATGAAAGTCACGGCTTTCCGATGGATCCGACAGGAGCAGGGTCCTACAGCTGTCAAGGTGCGTTGGCTGTTGTTCCCATCTTGTAATCCGTAATGCGTGCGTTGAACTCGGACGTTTCTTGTAGACACCGGTTCCTGTGTACCTGTACTCGGATCGTAACAACCTGCTGTTTACCATGGATTTTATCGCGGACAAGCAGACCGGGGACGCTGCAACGCTGTACAAGCGGGGTGTCGCTGTGACTGCCTCCTCTTCCCTTTCTTAATCCTTTTTTTTACTGTCATTTCGTTCAACTTTCGGTTAATACTTTCGTCAGAGGAGTGTTGTTTCGCGCATCCGTTCTTATGTCATTGCAGACGTCTTTGGTATGTGCTTTTTTCTGTTGTGGTTTTAAAGCATTTCGTGTTCTCTTCCCTGTTTCCATTTGTATCGGTTCCAATGGTCGTGTGATGGATTAATGCTATTAAGACTTTCAGGCCAAACTGACGGTAGCAACAACAAGCAACACGATGGCAAGCTGTCCCCATCGTAAAATTATTAGCAACACCGAAAGTACAGCTGGGGGAGAGACTCGCTACGGTTCGCCAGGGGTTGATTGCTTTAGTGTGGTACGTGCAAAATGGAAGAGCATTGATTGATACTTTAGCCAGTCAAATGCAATATTTCGGTTCGATCAATCAATCAATCAACCTCTCGCCTATGAGTGTTCACATTAGTCAATCAACCAATCAATTCACCGTTCACTCGCCAACCTAGTAATGTTAGGCGTGCCTGTGGCACTAAACCAATCAACAACTGGCGAACCGTAGCAAGTTTCTCCGTCAGCTGTACCTCAAGCACCCAATCCTGAGTCCAACTTGTCGTCTTTCAGCTTCTGCAGCAGTCTTTGAGCGACACCGTATACGGTCGTGGTCGCTCCCTCGTAGTGCGGCTGCGTGATATCACGAACTCGCTTTGCCCAGTCCGCCAATCTTTGGTGGTCACGAAAAGGATCTAGACCGACGGTCAGGACTTGCTCTAACTCACAGACAGCTTGCAGGTCGGCAATGCTCACTTCACTGCCGAGCATAAACTTGCGGTCTTGTAGGAAATACGAATCGATAGCTGCAGCAACTTTGAGCACGCCGGATTTGTAGTTTTCCAGCTTTTTAAGGTCCACCGGCGCTTTCTTCAAGGCTGGTCGGATTGACTGAAAACATCATGTGGCTCCGTCAATCAACCGATCAACCAATCCGTTCAAGCCTATGTAATTGCAGTGCCACAACAAATCACTCAATCAAAACGAACTTGCCGTGCCTTCAATCAATCAATCAAGGCGTGTCTTCAATCAATCAAGGCGTGCCTTCAATCAATCAAGGCGTGTCTTCAATCAATCAACGCGTGCCTTCAATCAATCAAGGCGTGTCTTCAATCAATCAATCAAGACGTGCCTTCAATCAATCAAGGCGTGCCTTCAATCAATCAACGCTTACAGCACGCGATAATTTCCCCAGCTGGAAACTCGACTACTCACTCGATGCTGGAAATAGACGCTGCAATTCATCCGTGTATTCAAATGATGCCAATCCAAATATTCGTCCGCCTTCGCTCTCTTCTTCGCATCTTTCGGATACCAATGGTGGGAATTTTCACCAAGATATGAATCAGCCAGATATTTCAGAATTGCAGAGCTGCCAAAGCAAACATAACTTTAAAGCTTTATAACTTTGAGTCCATTCTTTTAAATAATGCGAGTCGCGCGTAAATAGGACTTTAACTTTACCTTTCGGTAAGGGTGAATCCGTTGTCATCGATGGCGGGCACCTGTTTAAAGGGATTGACTTTGGCGTAGTCGTCCTCGAGATGTTGCCCGCGTCGCAGCGCGACTGCTTGATCGGTGAATGGGATTTTGTTCATCCGCAAGAAAATTAGCACCGCCCGTGACGGCTGGGACATCAGGTCGTAATATAATTTGAGAGACATTTTTCGAGGCCTTGCAAAAAAGATTATTAAGTCGGTTTCCTGCACCGTACAGACAACGTAAAAAATAGCAATAAAACCGAAATATTAATAATAATAATAGAATTATATTAAAATAAAGGCACACTCGAGCGTGCAGCTGACAATTTGGGTGGCGCTCTGCGACAAAAATGCACTATGACATTTAGCCAAGTGATAGATCACTTGATTGGCTGGTTAACAGCCGACACCAATCGTTGATTAGTTGATTCGAATCATGGTCATGGACCTCATTCTCATTCTCGTTCGTTCGGAAGTCAGGTCCAACCCGATCTGTAGGATACACCAACGTAGATATTGAATACTAATACAGATAGAGATACAGCTCGATCAAGAGGATTTACACGGCGATCGACTGAACGGAAGTGTGGGCGGGGTCTAACGCCAATCGACTGAACGGAAGTGTGGGCGGGGTCTAACGCCAATGGCGGCAAGAAGTAGGATACACTATTCGGGCGGGATGATGACTGTACACAGTGGCATGCCTGGTGGAAATGGAAGAGATGGTGTGATTCCTCCACCCGAGTAGATGGGACAGGAGGGCAATAATGGCGGATGCACTGAGGGCTTGCCGAACGGATGTAAATCAGCACTAGTAGTGAAGAGTCGTATTGATAGAAGTGAAAAAGCTGGATCGAGTGCGTGCGTGGGTCGACTACATGGGAACTGAAAAAATGGACTAGATGCTGGAGCGCGCCGAACGGTGGGAAGCTTGCAATAACGGAGAAGGACGGTACCTGTACTGTATTTTCGCGTTAGACAGGGACAGTGTACGAGCTGTGGAACGTTTAATCGGCCACGCGGCGCTTGTGCTGTACGTACGGTGCACACAGCCGTGCACA
>LRSR01009917.1:0-16609 GCA_001579985.1 Hypsibius dujardini | reverse complement strand
GACCCACCATTCCCACCCACCTTTTACAAATTGCCGTTCAACTGGGAAAAATTGAAGAAATTGCACAGTCACTGAAATGATCCTTTCCCAGCAATAAACACCGATTTCTAAAGTTCTGTGTCTTTCATATTTTTTGACATCCAATAACTCACAATTTTATTTGGAGTCGATTGGCATAATTAAAAACGTTTTTGGAAATAAGTGGGCGGAGCTATAAGCACTGACGGATCTTGGATGTTACAGCCCACTGGCCGTGCAATATTGTCAATGCTATGCCGAATAACAACCGTAGCTCCTCCATTGCACTTTGGTGTTGGCTGAGTAGAGATAGCAAAATTTTACTGAACCGAAAAAAGTTAATATTTTTTATTTTTTCAGTTGACTTACGATATAGAATACTCAACTAAATTTTTAGTTATTGAAATTTATTTAGTTATTCAGTTTTACTGAAAGTTCAAATGGTAAAAACAAAAGCCCAAAGTTAGTTGAATTAGCGTACTTTGATTGAAATAAAAAGCTGTAGACTTAAAGTTTTAGTTACAAAAAAATTAAATTAAAACCCTTATTAGTTAATTTTTTGTTGACTACAAAACTAAGAGAATTAAGCTGGGTGAGGGTTTTTTTTTTAAATAATGTGTGAATATAAAAAATGCGTAAATTAAATGCAAGTTGATTTTCCGATTTATTAAACATAAAAATTATTTCTTTATATTAATTTTCTATAGTGTACAAGAAGAATTAGACTAGATGTATAACAGCGACAATCCATCTTCCTGTTTTTGTTAGAAATGGCCAACGAGTGCATCATCTGTGTCGACATGTCCGCCGATACCGCCTTCGTTCCCTGCGGGCATAAAACTTTCTGCGAACCGTGTGCTCAGGAGATATTCCAAGGGAAGGGAGAATGTCCGACCTGTCGGGGACGCATCACCGCTATTTTGAGACTTTACGGTTAATATTCGCATTGCTGAAGCATGTTTCGCGAAACGTGAATTGAATGTCCATACAAAATGTAACCTCTCTTTTGAATAATACTTTGTAAAGAAACTCCCATCTAGTCGGTCTTTTAAAACAATACGGCAATCGACCTTGAACTACTGAAATGAACTATTTTGATAAATACTGTATCTCTGTAACGTTTCATCGAATTTGTTTGGGTGTGCGTCTACAGCTAGACCCTTACGTTGATAGGAATTTTTGTGTGTCCCGAATTCGGCACGAATAAAAATCCACACTTTCTGCGGGAGTTCTTCCCGGAAAAAAATGTAACCCTTAATTTAGTACATTAGATGTCTGTTTCGGACATGTTCTGTTGACTGATAGGGAACTAAACTCAACTTGTTGTTGACAAGTGTTTAGTATTCACTAAACGAAACTATAATCAATTAAAAGAATCGAAAACTGTGCGGGCGAATTGTTTGCTTTTAATTTTTCTAGTTTATCAAATAAACTAAACTAATAAATGTCAGTTAACTCTTTGAGAACGGGGCATGTTCCTTTGGATCACTGCGACGGGAGAAACATATAGCCGAAACACATTTTTAACCGATTTCTCTGAAATCAAAGCGTTTAATCTTAGAATTTGTCGTTCTATCTGAATCCCCAAAACAACTTCACAAATTTGATGAAGAAAATCAGGATCCGAGGTGAACCAAAGTGAATCATGCCAAATGTGTCTCTTCCTCGACATTTTTTCACATTAAGTACAATTTTTTCCAACTTTTTGAAACGGCAGATCGCAAGCCATTTCGGTTGCCCATAATTTGGATGGACAGATGAAGGAATCTGACATCCGGATCCCGCACAAAAAAAATCAAATCATTGGGAAACCCCGAGCGAGCTGCCCAATGTGCACCGTCAATGTAGGCTTTTTTATTGTGGTTTTCTTGCTGGTAAGTATGAGACACTGTGTGTACAAAGACAACTTGGCATGTACAGGGAAACTGCCATACGAATCCTATTATCAGCATATGAGCGCATTTAACAGCCTACTCGCAAGTGATCCAAAATAGATCAACCCCGTCCTCAAGGGGGGGGGAAGTCAAAACACCCATTCCTCATAGCCAGGAAAACGGACAGAAGACGTGCCTCGTGACAGGCCTCAGCGAAACCGCAGTTGCAGACGCTGTTCGGACGATCGAATTGCGGGTGGTTAGGGTGACCGTTCGTTTCCCGGGGAATTTCTTTCAAGGCTCACCGGAATATCGGCAGTTAACATTGAGGCAACACGCTTAAAGTTTTCCCCTTTGTGCTGAAATTTTCGGGGGACGCACACTCGAGAAACGTCGTGATTGGCGCGGAAGGGGTGACCTCAAATGTGGAGCAGGCAACGGAGATGTTGCCCAGGATGAAAACCAAGGGAAGGGAGAATGTTCGAACTGTCGAGGACTCATCACCGCTGTTCTGAGACTCTACGGTTAATATCTGCATTACCGAAGCACGTTTTGTAAGACGTGAATTAAATGTGCATACAAAATGCACATCTCCTTTGCGAATAGTATTTCGTAAAGAAACTCACATCTAGTCGGTCTTTCAAAACAATATGGCGATCGACCTTGAAATTGCGCCTCTCAAGGTATTAGAATCAAAATCAAAATAAAATGTATTTAAGAAGCACTAAACGACTGATAAATAGTTTTTGTTAACATCCAAAAGAAAGCCTCAAATCATCAACCCTGGGTACAAGTTTTGCCGGCCGCGATAAGGCTGCGAACGGTGCGAGCGGTTGCCTCCCGGACTGAGTTGCGCTTGTTCTTGAAGCAGTTGGCCTTGTGATCGGAAATACCGGAGCAGCGGATGTGGGTCTTGTAGGTCAACTGCCACCTGCAGATTTGCGTTTGATACTTAATCTGACAGGTCGTTCCACAGATGTTGGTGTCTCTCCACCCGGTGCCGATCAGCTGAACGATGAAATCGGTGATTCGTTCAATGACCGCTGCGATGACCACCTCGACAAAGCCGGTATCTCGAACCTCCTCCACCTGCGAATTGGTAAGATCTATCTCGGATGCCAGTTTCTGGACAACGGTTCGCTCATTCTCCTCCTGTGGCAGCTGCTGCGTGAACCCCACGGCAAACAAGGTCAGCGTTAAAGCGACAACACTGAGGATCTGCATTGTGATAGACAAGTTGAACTATTAAACTTCTCAAAAACCCCTTTTAAATTAGAAAAAGAATGAAGCGACGCGAAAACTGGACAAATATTTTCGAAACATTGTGCATCTTTGCGATTCCGTTTTATACACGTTTCCGGTGTAGCTTGACCGTTTTTGGTACGGGACATTTTGGACTGATTTATGGAAGGTTAGCATACAACTCTTATGCAAAAGGATGTCGATACCCGATTTCGCTTTATCGGTGTGCTAGAAAATTAGTTTCGAAAGTCAGCGCAAGAATACAGGAAAGAAGGCCACCTTACGAAAATTGAGGTTGCAGACACATTCGTATGCAATAAAGCCTGATAAGAAGTAGTATTATTGACGCGTCCGAAGTTCAGGTAAATAAGACAATGAGTGGTCTATTCACGGGTCAATACCGCAGACATCGTATATGCAAGCTGGATCACGTAGTTTTCCTTTTTATTCAGATAAGCTATTGCTTGAGGTATAATTCCTGTATTTCGAGGACCTCCAAATGTTGCACATGTATGCGGTATTGACCTGTAAATAGACCACTCATTGTCTCATTTACCCAAACTTAAAGCGTGTCAATAAAACTACTTCATATCGGGTTTTATTGCACACAAATGTTTCTGCAACCTCGACTTTTGCAAGGCGGTCTTCTTTTCTGTATTCTTGCGTTGACTTTCGAAATTAATTTTCTAGCACACCGATAGAGGGAAATCGGGTATCGACATCCCTATGCAAGTGACTTGTATGCTAACCTTCCATGAATCAGTCCAAAATGTCCCGTACCAAAAACGGTCAAGCTACACTGAAAACTTGTATGAAAAGGAATTGCAAAGATGCACAATGTTTCGAAAATACTTGTTCAGTTTTTACGTCGCTTCATTCTTTTTCTAATTTAAAAGGAATTTTTGAGTAGTTTAATAGTTCAACTTGTCTACCACAATGCAAATCTTCAAAATTGTCGCTTTAACGCTAACCTTGTTTGCGTGAGGTTCACGCAGCAGTTGCCACTAGAGGAAAACGAGCTGACCGTCGTCCAGAACCAGCATCAGAGAACTTTACAAGGTTACTTTAAAAATTTGCAGGTGGAGGAGGCTCGAGCTACCGACAATTCCGAAGCGCTCATCGCAGCGGCCGTCAATCGAATCATCGAATACAACTTCTGGCTGATGCAGTGCAGTGGCTCCGGCTGGAGAGACATCAGCATATTAGGAGTGACATGTCAGATTAAGTTTCAAACGCAAATCTGAAAGTGGCAGTGGACCTTCAAGACCCACATCCGCTGCTCCGGTATTTCCGATCACAACGCCACCTGCTTCAAGAACAAGCGCAACGCAGTTCGCGAGGCAACCGCTGGAACCGTTCGGAGCTTCGTCGCGGCCGGCGGTCTTAGAGTTTAGGGTTTTAGTAAACGACGTTTTAAAGGTGAATAATTTGATATTTCAACGGCAAACTCCTTTCTCGGCGCAACTGTGCCTTTAACCACAGAGTGAAAAGTTAAAAAATGAAATTGGATCTTTAAAGGGCGGAGAATTATTATTCCGTTTTACAGAAGGATTAAGTCTCTTATCACTTTCAGTCGTGTTTCAGTGTTTTTGGCACCACGTTTCGGAGAAGCTCTATAGTTTAACATTAAAATTTAAAATAAGAGAGCGGAAATGCATTTTATTCCTTGGCCAACCCGTGGCCCT
This sequence comes from Hypsibius dujardini, assembly GCA_001579985.1. NCBI lineage: Eukaryota > Metazoa > Tardigrada > Eutardigrada > Parachela > Hypsibiidae > Hypsibius > Hypsibius dujardini. The sequence goes on along the minus strand of LRSR01009917.1, from coordinate 11,790 downwards.
ACCATCAGGAGTTGTGGTTTGGACTTGATTGTACATGATGTAATCATGCTTTCGTAATGTTTTTTAGCATTAGTATAAGCCGCGCATACTTCTTTGTTTTGTTTTGTCGCTGGGATTACTAGCCCGTAGTTTTGTATTGAGTCTCGGTTATGGCTAGTGGCCAGGTCGTACTATAACCCTTAATTTATGCTCTTTACCGGGTTTTGGGGGCTACTGAATAAACAACAACAACATCAACAACAATTGTACGGACCCTAAAGCTTAGGGCCCAAACCATAGCCCATAGTCAGTGTCGCGTCTGCTGATTTGTCAACGCTCGGACCGCAAAACAAGGCCTTCGCGTCTAATATCACCACTCCGGTCTGGTTATCTCTTACTGTTATTAGTATACATGGACTTTCGTACTGTATTGTACTGGAGTGATCTCTGGTCTATTTATGAGCATGACTGTACTCTGTCCTGTGTGAACAGCTCGCATATTTATGAGCACTATTGTACTCTTTTGGTGGGTGTTTACGTTGATGTCACGATTGGTATTTTTTTTAAACATTGTATACATGTACATTTGCCTGTTCACTCCCGCAGCTCTTATATAAGCTCCCGAGTTGCTGCTGTGAGAAGACCAGCGTGCCCGGCTGCACCGCCTGCACCGACTGCGCCGCCTGACGCAGCTGCCCAATATACTGAATCCTCTCTTGGGCAGCTGTTTTCTACCCTGTTCCTCGTAAAAATAGTACGTGTCTACTTCGTTTAGGTAGATTCCAGAGTAGCCATTTGCTAGGATGTGATTCCGCATGAAGTTGATGATGATTCCTTGCAGCTGGAGGAAAACAATAAATGAAATATAATTTATTATATTCTTCTCGGTTGCCCCTGAGCAATTTTAGACTTAATTTTCAGAATAACCTTACGTTGTGGGGGGGGGGCATAATTTAGTTTATTCTTGAGAGGGATTAACCCCCCCCCCCGAAAAATGTTTTGAATTAAACGTTTCTTTCCTCAGTGTTTTTTCAATTTTCAATTTTCTCCTCCATCTGCAATTGTAATTTTTTATTCTATTTTCGGCAGCCCGGAGAAGATTTGAGAATTAATTGTGAAAAAAAATTTGGGGGAGGAGGAAAGGTTGTTATCAGTCAAAGTCAGTTATGCCTGTGCGTATAATCTACCACTTTTCCCAGCCGATCCTGGATCTCGAAACGCTTTATAATATGCCGTTCGAGTTCGCCGCTGTTGCCGCCCTCATTAGTCGTAGTCGTCGCGGTGGGCGACTGCAAGTGTGGGATTATGACGGAGGGGCAGTAGCAGCAGGAGAATGAGAGGGTTATGGAGCGAGTGCAGGTGCGGCGACGACGACGAAACTTGTGATGGTTCGGTCAATAAGTAACCAATGATTGGATATATGGTATAGCTGACAATTTGCACGGAGAAGGGATACTGTATTTTCGCGTTAGACAGGGACAACGTACGAGCTGTGGAACGTTTAATCGGCCACGGGGCGCCTGTGCTGTGTGTACGGTGAACACAAGCCGTGCACACGTTCCACTCCAGTACGACTGTCCCTGTCTAACGCGAAAATACAGTACTTATTTTTTAAATTGACTAGAAGTCTTCAGGCTAGCTCAAAAATAAATAAAAATATGGTTTGAAACACTGTTGCGGAAATAAAGGAAATACTGGTACACAAATTCGAAAAAAGAAAGCCAAAACGGCGATACAGCAAACAGTCAGAATTCGGACCGTAATGGTGGCGCCACCGATCTCTTTTGGGATTAATTTTTTTTCACGGTGATCATTTTGGTCTGAGAACTGTCAATCTATTGTTTATATTTTGCAGAATTCTTCTAGCAAATTTACAGAATAAGTTTGCATTCTGGAAACTCTTGGTTTGGATAAAAAATTTGAAACGTGCTAAAAAATCAATGAATCAAGCCCGGGCCCGTAGCACAAAGTGGAGTTGGAAGTCTTTTTCTTCCATATATATTTTGCAATCAGATTTCACGAAAATTGTATAGTACATCTTGTTAACATAACTATATCCGGCGGAAGCGTAACACGAGGAACAGAGGAGTAAGGTCTTTATTCCTTATTGGCATCGTTGATACTGAAGTGAACCCCGGACGAGGAACGGTCACAAATTCAATATAAAAAAAGATTTGGACAGTTTCGTAAAGCAGGGAAGTAAGAACATCTACGAGAAAGAAGGAAACTGTAAAGACTAGATTTTGCGTAGCACTATTTATAGTCGCGCCGGACCGCGCACAGACGGCACGAGAGATTCAGTGATTACAAGACATTTAAAGGGTTTGGTCCGGCGAGACCAAACACAGAGAAATTGTCAATAGTTATAAGCAGATTTAGGGGGTTAAATCTTTCCCATATTAAAACACTCCATTAAACTGTTTCTTCGCTTCTTCACGAAATCATCAGTTTTTTTAAACCTTGCCGTCTAATCAGTTAGTTGCCCAATATACCGGGTAGAAACTTACTTTTTGGAATAACTGTTTTTTAATGATATCTTCACTTTGCGCCCGCCTGATGTTATCCGACCTATTATTATTTAAAAAGCCCTATTTAAGACAAATGTTTTGCAATTATCAGAATTTTAAAAATATTTAGTGAGCCATATCTTTCACATTCTTGTGAATCCAAAAAGTGGAGAAGAATGTCCTAGTTTTTATTTTTTCAAACATTTTTAAAAAATTCAAAACTAAATAAATTACAAAAATTACAAAAGAATATTGTAGACAAGTAGAATACACTTGCTAAAATGCAAAACCAATACATTCGGTGAGCAACCTGAGATTTGGCGATCATTTCAATTTCGGCAAGTCGCGAGCCATTTTGAGACGTCTCCGACATCTTCCCTGTAGCCGCGGCACTGGGCTTCACTCAGAGAACTTTTAAACCATTTACAAACGTTATTTTAATCCTCAATAATTTTGCTAATTTATTTACAAAATATTTTTGACAAAAATGCGGTTTAAAAGTTGCAGCCCTGTGTCCAAAAGTGCCACCGTTGATTTTAAAATTTCGTCCCAAACTTCCGCTCTGAAGCGCAACTAATTTTTTTCTGCACCTAGCCATAAAAATGAAAAAAAAATTCAATAGAACTAATAACACACTATGTTTTCTAGAAAATGGCCTTTTAGGTTTGTTGCTCGCTTCCATAATTTCATCTAGCGATGCGATAACAATCTGCCAGCGGGCAATTTTCTACACAGAAAAACAATGGAGCGGGACATCGCGTTATTCTGGTGACTTTCTGAAAAATCAAATCAGTTTCTTCTCGGTGGAGAGCAACAAAAATCGGCAACGGCGCTTTGAAAGTCTACTAAATTTGTGACATTTTGGTCAAAGTAGAAAGTTTTAATTATTGCCCGTTGCGAGGCCAACTGCATGAGAATATTATTCAAAAAGTAAGTTCCTACCCGGTACATTTTGGAATTACTTGACGTGACGACTCTCCTGTTCACTTCCAGTTTTAAGCAAAAGAAGCAAGCTCTTATTTCTACTTACATTATACACTACTTTTGCTTGCTTAGTGGGTTGGTTTTGCGTTGTTCGGTGTGTGAGATTTTTTAAAGCTCAATAATTCAGCCTATTTTATTTGCCACGTTCCCCGCACGTACAGTGAGGGGGGGATATTGTTGTGCTAACGAGAGTGCATTTCACAGTGCAGCAGACGTTCCTGTTGCATTTCCTGTTCGTTTCGGCTATGTTGTTACTGCAGTCTAAAGGTAAAACGCTATCGCTAATCTCTCACGCTTGTTAATTATCACCGAATGGAAAAATTTTGCGGAAGACACAGTTTTATCTGCCCCGCACCATAACGATATTACCCTATCCACTCTTGCGCTTTTGAAGGACTCTCTAATCCGCCTCCTGTTTTTCAGGGAATATTATTGAAACCACGTTTAAAAGTATATTTACATCAAAAATGAATCGAGGAGATCGGGATAAACGGCCGCCGGAACGAGATATTCTCAAATTTAACAGAGTACGGCGCTGTTCCGAAGAGAAGGGGTTTGAAGCTTCCGCTGAGGTCATCGCGAAGCAGATTGGAACGGAAACAAACAAACAGAATCTGGAGACGGCGAGAAATCTTTCGGGAATCACCGGAGTCTATGGTAGGGAACTAAACTCAACTTGTTGTTGACTAGTGTTTAGTATTCGTTAAACGAAACTGTAATCAATTAGAAGAATCTAAAACTTTGGGGTGAATTGTTTGTCCTTTGTTTTTCTAGCTTCTCAAACAAACTAAATAAAAAAATGTCAATTGAAGAAGATCTAGGGGGAATAGCTAAAACTAATTCAAATATTTTAATTAAAAGGAAATTAGGAATTTTCGTTAATAGTACTGATAAGTGACAATTCCAAATAGATTGGCTAAAAAAATAATATTTCGCTGCCTAAATTTAGTTTCTGCCCTCCTGGTTTCGTGTTTTTAGTATTTCTTTTTTTCTCATATAATTAAACCAAAATAAAAGTTTTCGTTATATAAATATCTAGAGCGTGAAACTAAAATTCACTCAACTAATTTTAATTACGACTAACTGAAATCGTTAATTTCTGAAAATCCTAAGCTACATATCTTAGTCTTTTAGTCACATGCAGTTTAGTTAGCAAAATAGTAAGTAGCCGAATTTTAGTTTTTGCCATTTTGTTTGTTTTGGCCATGTGTGCAGTATGTGTCTGTCTTTGTGTGTGGAGCGAGTGATGTGTGCGACTGCTTGGTGACTGTAAAATATACGGGAGGAACCACGGGAAAACGCACACAGGATTGAGGGGCAAACAAAGGGCTGTTTTTGGAGTCGTATACGGATTTACGCAAATGTGCCGTACGTTGTCTGAATCAATCTTCTCACGAGATCTTGATTATGCTTCGAGAGTTAAAAATGTGGGGCGAAAACTTGTGATGGTTTAGTCACTAAGTAACCAATGATTGGCTATGTTACAGCTGACCATTTGAACGAAGTAGGAAACTTATTTTCCACAACGCAAACATATTGTTAAATTTACCACAAATCTTCAGGCAAGCTTAACAATAAATAAAAACATAGTCTGAAACATTGTTATTGGTGGCACCACGTCTGCTCCCTTTTTCGATTAAATTTTTTCACGGTGTCCATTTTGGTCTGAGAATTGTCGATCTATTGTTTATATTTTGCAGAAGTCCTCCAGCAAATTTGCCCGAATGTACTAAAACCAGCAGGCACATTTATTCAACTGATGAAAAAATGCGTCAGATTTTTGTGTCAGAAAGGTCATTGATGTCGCCGTTTCCACCTACGGTTCAACGTCCCACTTGTCAAACTTCCCGAGGAGATCGGGTTGAACCAGCGCTACCATTTACGGACCAACATCCCGCGTATCCAGCTCCACCTACGGCAACGTTGATTGTCGTCCCAACGAATTTAATCCTTCAGATTGGGACGGAAAAACACGAAACACATCTTCAGACGGCGAGAAATCTGCTGAGTCACTGCAGTCACTGGTAGGGAACTAAACTCAATTTGCTAGTCTCTAATGTTTATTAATAGCTAAACGAAACTATAAACAATCAAAAAGAACCTAACTTAACGAAGAACTTAAACTTTCGGGGCTAACTGTTTGATCTTAGTTTTTCTGGGTTCACAAAAAAACTGAATTAAGAAATGGCACTTAAAGAAGGACCAGGTGCAATAGCTATAATTTATTCTAACAATCTGATTAAAGCTAAATTAGTAGTCCTTACTATTTGTACGATAAGTGATAATTCTAAATTGATTCGCTAAAACATTTATTCAATATAGAACTAAACTTTTTCGGGACGCCGCTGGATACGGATGGCTTTCTGAATGCGGATTACGACCAACGTCTCGCGTATCCAACTCCAACTAAGTCAACGTCGGTGGTGGTCCCAACGAATTTAGTCCGCCAGGTTGCGACCGAAAAACGCGAAACACATCTCCGGACGGCAAAAAATCTGCCGGGAATCACCGGAGTCACTGGTAAGAAAAACTCAACTTGTTATTCTCTAATGTCTATTATTATCTAAACGGAACTATAATCATAAATAATTTCAGGTAGAGATGATCTAGGTGGAAAAGCTAAAATTTACTCAAATAGTTTGATTAAAACTGAATTCCAAGATTTCTTTACGGGTTCTGATCAGTGATAAACCTAATTTGATTAGCTAAAAATATTAATTGGTTGATTAAATCTAGTATTGCCGTCCTGGTTTCTTGTTTTGAATTTTTTTTTTGTTTCCCATACACCTTAAATTAAAAGTTTCAGTTTCACAAAAATTTGAATGGCGAAATTAAAATTAATTCAACTAATTTAAAAGCTTTAATTTCTGAAAATTCTAAGCTAAATATTTTAATGTTGAAGTTTCGTAAAAAAAAGCAAATACAAGTTAATTTTCCGATTTCTTAGAACAAAATAGTATTTCTAAATATTCGTATTTTAAGGGAAAGAATTAATTACATGAGTTGTACAATTGCGTCAATCCCTCTTCCTGTTTTTTTAGCAATGTCCGAGGAATGCATCATCTGTGTTGACATACCCGCCAATACCGCCTTCATTCCCTGCGGGCCTAAAACCTTCTGTGAACCGTGTGCTCAGCAGATATTCCAAGAGAAGGGAGAATGTCCGACCTGTCGGGGACGCATCACATCTGTTTTGAGACTCTACGGTTAATATCTGCATTGTCAAAACATGTTTCGCGAGGCGTAAATTGGCAGTCCATACAAAATTTGGCAGCCCACTTTGGTGTTGGCCAAGTAGAAATAGCAAAATTTTACTGAACCAAACAAATTTAGTTTTTTTTAATTTATTTTAATTTTTTGAGTTGACTTGGCACTAATGGCATGACGTGTTACCGTAGCTCGGGCGCATCAAGGATCCTTTGATTTTTTAAGAAAAACTCTACATGACTACACAAAATGTTTAAAGCAAATACAAATTAATTTTCCGATTTATTGAAACAAAATATAATCGTTTTTAGTTTTGTTGTTGTTTAGAAATTGCCGACAAATGCATCATTTGTGTCGATATTCCCGCCAATACTGCTTTCATTCATTCCCTGCGGGCATACAACCTTTTGCGAACCGTGTGCTCGGAAGATATTCCAGGGAAAGGGAGAATGTCCGACATGTCGGGGACGCGTCACCTCTGTTTTGAGACTCTACGGTTAAAATCTGCATTGTCGAAGCATGTTTCGCGAAACATGAATTAAATGTCCATGCAAAATATACATCTCCCCTACGAATAATACTTTGTAAAGAAACTCACATTTAGTCGGTCTTTCAAAACAACACGGCGATCAATCTTGAAATTGTGCCTCAAGGTATTGGAACGGAAATCGAAATACAGGGGTCTCCACGAATATTGAATAATATTTGTCACTCCCTTCAACATCCATGAGTGTGGGGAAATACAAATTAATTTTAGTGGCAAGAAGGGCAGTAAGTTAAAATTAGCTAAAACTTAATTTGAAACGAATCTGACAATAACTGAGCTTTAGAGAAATTTTGTCCTGAAAGTGGTACTTTTGTACCCGCCAACTTAAGCCGAAAAATATACTACGAACTTCAATTCCGCCAATCGTGTTTGAAGCTTAAAGGAAAAACCGCTCATTGTAAGTTATCATGACATAGTTTCTCTATAAAAACCACGTTCTATGGGTTCTTGAAATGCAGCAGGAAATTTTTGAGAAAAATTAATTCGCGCAAAAGTGCGAAAACAAGTACTTTCTACACATTAACATCACATCTACACATCGTTTTATTTCCGCCCCTACAACATTTTGAGTTTAATAGAAAGCAACCATTTTATGAGTTATCCTTTTAGGGTTACAGTACTTTTACACTGACTAAGGTCGCAGCAATTATTTTTCCTGTTTTTAATTCAATAGCTCTACAAAGCATTCGTTTGATTGCTTGATTAAACTGCAGCCCAGTTGATTGATTGATTGGCGCTAAGTAAATGTTTTAGGAAGCAATTTGTTGTGCTTTTTTTAGATTTTTTTAGATGTTTTGTTACTTATAACTTAGGCGATCAGTTGATTGAATGAATAATCAAGTTTAGTTTATTCTTTTTTAAATCTAATTAACTAAAAACTAAATTTGATGATTGATTCAATCAACTGATCGCCTAAGTTATAAGTAACAAAACATCTAAAACAATCTAAAAAAGCACAAAAAATTGCTTCCTAAAACATTTTTTTAGCGCCAATCAATTAATCAACAAGACTGCAGTGTTATCAAGCAATCAATCGCATGTTTTGTAGAGCTATTGAATAAGGAACAGGAAAAATAATCGCTGCGACATTCGTCAGTGTTACATAACGACTGCGATGTGTGCGACTGATTGTGACATAGCTCGCGTTGTATTGATTACATCACCTATCAATCAATGCATCAGTTTGCATCGATGACCGGTTTAGTTGCAAAATGTCGTGCAGAGAAAACTCAAATCGATTTTACCGGCCACTGTCCAGAAACGGGGACGAGTTTTCACGTTTAAGACGTAGTAGACCTGGTTAGTTTGCCTTCCAAAGAGACGAGAAGTCTAAACTAGGCGACATCCCACCTATGTTTCCTCGTCAGTTTACGTGGCCATCGTTTGAAAACTATTCAATTGTCGTGGTGACCCCTGTAATAATCAAGCAATTTCCATGGCAGGCATTCTTTTTGTTTTTGTTACCAACATTTGGCGGTCTTTCTTGTCCACTGACCACGCATTGGTCATTAATCGAATACAATTGAAGCCTTAATGGATTGCCAATGTACGACTGATTTGGACGGTACAAAGGGATTGTTATTATTATCATGTTTAGTGGCCTGTTAATGTTCGGCGACCGCCACGACCCAAAAGACCATAAAAACAGATCAGTTTTTAAAATCCGTTAACTCTGTTTCTGAGAATGATGAATCAGAGGTTGCTCTCACTTAGGGCATTACTCAAGTGCCAAATTTAGAATCACGGAACATAAAAATAGATTTTGCCGGCAACGTCATGTGTTTTTTCTTGGTTTTAACTATCAAAATGGTGATCCCTAAAAATACATTAGATATAACTTTTTTGACATTGTCTCGTTTCAAATTGCACTTGGAGTCGATTCGCATTCGTCAAATAGTTTTCAGAAGTCAGTGGGCGTAACTAAAAGCCGAGTTTGGAAAGCTTCACTCGCAATTTTTTGTCCTTTTGAAAAACACTCGGAGCTCCGCCCCCTGACCTCCAAAAAACATGAGGCTAATGTCAATCGATTAAAATCGAATGTGAAATGAGAAAGTGCTAACGAATTACATTTATGTATTTCTAAAAATCGCCACTTTTGCAGTGAACATAAAAACAACAAAATTAGAAAATGTTTTGTCACATAATCAAAATCGTTTGAGCCGCACCGAAAATTTGTTTAAAACGAAATCACAGAGAGGCACAATGTTTCAAAAACATTTGTTCAGTTTTCGCGTCGCTTCATTCCTCTTCAAAATAAAAGAGTTATTTCTAACCAAAATTAAAGGGCTATTTATTCTGGTCGGACAAAGACTAAAAAACGTTTATTAGGGAACAGGTCAAGAATAACGACAACACTTTTTGTTCGTGTTGTTCGTGTATGTGTGGATGTATGTGTCTGTATGTGTGAGACTGCTTGGTGACTGTAAAATCCACGGGAAAACGCACACAGGATTGAGGGGGCAAAACACGGCTGTTTCTGGAGTCGTATACGGATGTACGTAAATGTGCCGTACGTTGTCTGAGTCAATCTTCTCGCGAGATCTTGACTATGCACGAAGAGTTAAAAATTTAGGGGAAACACTTATGATGTTTTGGTCACTAAGTCAGTAGTATTCAAGCAAGCTTGAAAAAATAATCAAAATTAAATTTAAAACATTGTTACGAGTGGTAAAGAAAATACTGGTACACGAGTCCGAAAAAAGAAATCCCAAACAGCGATACAGGAAACAGTCAGAATTGGAACCGTATTTGTGGCGCCACCGATCTCACCTTTTGGATTAAATTTTTTCACGGTAACCATTTTGTTTGAGGATTATCAATCTACTGTTTATATTGTACATATTTGCAGAAGTTTTCCAGTAAATTTACAAAATAAATTTGCGTTCCGGAAAATATTGGTTTGGATAAAAAAATCTGAAACGTGCGCAAGAATCAATCAATCAAGCCCGGCTCGTACCACAAAGTAGCGCGGGAAGTCTTTTTCTTCCATATATTTTTCTGAAACCGCAGATGTGATTTCCAGCCCGAGAACCCAATGTACTGGAACCACCACAAACATTTACTTAATTTTGAATGGGTCTTTAAATTTTACCGCTGTTAATCTTTCTTTTCAAAAGTAGGTGAATAAAAATGTCTAGGTGAGTTGACTTTCATACAAATTTTAGTTTAAAAAATTCAACGAAAATTGTTAGCCTTGGCGCTTAGTTTGTAAAGTTGGCAATTTTTAGCCCACTAAGTTCGGCCAGAACCTGCCTGTTCGCTTCAAGAATATATATTTCGCAATCAGATGTCACGAAAAATAATATAGTACATCTTTTTTACGTATGAAAGGACTCCACTGAACTATTTGTTTTCACTTCTTCACATCATCAGTTTTTTAAACAATATTTGACGCCCAATCAGTTAGTTGTCCCATATAAATTTTGGAATCACTTGTCGCGACGATTCTCCCGTTCAATTCCATTTTTTACGAAAAGAAGCAAGCTCTTATCTCTAACTACGAACTAATTTTGTTTGCTTAGGGGGTTATCTTTGCATTCTCGACTTGTGAGATTCAGTAATTCAGCTTACTCATACTTATCACGTACCCCGCATGTACAGTGAGGGCAGGGATATTGCTTTGCTGACGATAATGCATTCACAGCGCAGCAGACGTGCATTCTGCATTCCTGTTCGGTTGGCTCGTGTTTGTTTCGGCTGTGTTGTTACTACAATCTAACGGCAAAGAGTTATCGTTAATCTCTTCACGCCTAATGGTTATCAACGAATGGAACATTTTCTCAGAGGACAGTTTTATCTGCCACGCACAATAGCGATATTTCCCTATCCATTCTTGTGCTTTCGAAGGCCACATAGAACTCTCTAATCCGCCTCCTGTTTTTTAAGGAATAATATTGGAACTAACCTGGTTTGAAAAAGTATATGCGTCGAAAATGAGTCAAGAAGATTTGTATTTGTTGGACATATCAGAAATTTCAGAGCTGGATATCTCAGCTCGGGCGCCTCGAGGATCCAATGCCTTAGAAGAAGTTCCGGTGGTTGCTGCGGAAGCGTCAGCGTCGCCACAAGGTAAAAAAAGGATCACTTTGCCATATATATGTCTGGCATTTGATTGTGTAAAAACACGGTTTCGATTATATTTCTTTTGCGTGACGAAACATTTTCCAAAACGTTTTCCATCTCATGGCACTCACAAGGGACTAATTAATTACCTGGACCAGTTTGATCTTAGCCAAACTGTTTTCCTGGAAGCCTACACCTCTGGTATAACTTTAAAATATATTGCTTGCTGGGAACAAAGCTATGTTTAATGGGGAAAACTTGATGAATTTGTACAGTCACTTGAATAATCCTTTCCCAGCAATAAACACCGATTTCTAAAATTTTTTGTCATTCTTTTTTTTGACATCCACTAGCTCAAAATTTTATTTGGAATCGGTTGGCATAAGCGAATAAAGTTTTTGGAAATGAGTGGGAGGAGCTTAAGGCACTGACGGATCCTGGATGTTACGGCTCACTGGCCGTGCAATAATATCAATGCTATGCCAAATAACAGCCGTAACTCCT
>LRSR01009916.1:0-13436 GCA_001579985.1 Hypsibius dujardini | reverse complement strand
GTGTCTAGAGAAGTGTGTCAATACATCATTCTTGGACGTCACGGGTGTGACGGGGACTAAGCTCGTCACGACAACTGGTTGGGAGTAAAAAGAGCGGGGGACTGCGCGCCGGGCGTAAATGGGAACGTCAAATGGAGTGGGCACGCTTGTTTTGAGTGCTTTTCACTTGAACTCATTACCATTTTTCCATTTTGTGCGGCGGCACATTTGAAAGGTGCATATGGAGGGGTGACAAAAGGCCCGGAGCGAGTCCTGCAATATATGGAAGAATAACAGGTAGAGTGAAAGCGAGTGCTCAGAGGCCATGACTGAACCTTGAAAACACATTTTCCCGTCGGTCGGTTGCTCGCTCGTCGCGCTCGTCCGTCTTCTCGGTAAATGCCCGTGTATGTGTCTGTGTGTGTGTGTGAGTGTGTGTGTGTGTGTTTTGGTTGTGTTCCTCCTCCCTCTCCGACGTGCCACCGGAACACTCTCTGCTAATAATGCATGTGCCGCGGTGCCGGCTGGTTGTCATTGGGAGCAGAGCGCGTAATGAAGTTGTTCATGAAATATTTAGATTAACCATCGTGTATGGAAATTTCAATGGGGTCCACAATGTGATCAGGTGAAAACATGCGCCAGGCCGCCGGGAATGGAGGAGGCTATTTAAAGCAAATGTGTATCCGTCCGTCCGTCTGTCGCTTCCACCCTGGTCAAGACCTCAGCACCATGGCTTAGTACCCCAGCCGTGTTATGTTCATGTGCTCGTCGTACCGTGAACGAACCGTTCATGAGCTCCATCTAACGGTCGGACTAAGGAATTTATGAGGAAAGACTTGCACTACCAATACACCACCAATACACTAAGAAATATACTACGTTAAAGCAAACCAGACCAGTAAGGTTGCTCATTCGAAGAACCGAGTTTTTTTAATTAACATTTTTTATATTATTTTGTATTTTTTGTGTTTTGTTTCTTATTTCAAAAAAATTGGTTGAATCATTATGTAGGAACTGCAGTATTGGGAGAGTACCCTTCATGCCACGTAACCATGTGAGTAAAAGCGTTGTCTTCTCCTTGTTACAGGTGCCTGGACCCCGACGCCACAAAATGCCTCGGGAGCGCAAACGCCTGCCGCTGTTGTTCCTCAAGGTATCAAACCGCGTCACGTGATAATCCTCTTCATGCAAAGATCCTTCGATTAAAACGGACCATACGTCAACATGGCACACACACTAACTGTGCAGCAGTACTAACAGCACGACATGCCCGTTCTTTTGCAGTTAACTTTGGATATCAGGAGAACCTATCAGGCCCGGTCACAGGTCAGTGGAACGCTCAGCAAATCATCGAAACCATGGAGCATCCCAACGGTACTTGTGAGCGCCTTCTCAAAATTCCGCACATCGAAACGGGGACCGGAAGTGCCCTAAACATTCCAGAACACCGTCAAATCAAGCCATCACTTCATTCATTACGCCCGATGAAATAATATAAAACACACCAGATTGAATTTCACCGAGACAACTGAACGTTTGTTCCATTTTCGCTCTTTTTTCCATGTTCCTTTGTTTCTCTTTTCAGTGTGCATAAAACGCGTTAAACAGGAAGACCAACTGATCCAGCAACAACAGCAGCAGCAGCAGCATCAACAGCAGCAGCAGCAGCAGCACCACCAAGACAGCCCGGAACCGAACAGCCAGCAGCAGCCGAAGAAGCCTCGCCTTGTCTTCACCGACATCCAACGCAAGACCCTCCAGCAGATCTTCAAGGAAACCAAACGCCCCAACAAGGAGATGCAGCTGGCCATCTCCAACCAGCTCGGGCTGGAGCTCAGCACGGTGGGGAACTTCTTCATGAACGCCCGCCGTCGGTCACAGGACAAATGGCAGGACGGTGGCGGCGGCGGCGACGGTGGGGATGAGAAGCTGAAGAAGGAGGGCAAGAGCCGGGTGAAGAAGGAGCTACGTCATGTTGTGGAGCAGGACGTGAAGATGGAGATGTGAAACCGCGGGGACCCTGCTGGACTTCTTTTCCCGTCGCACCTCCTCGACGTGACTTTGCCTTTTTCCTTCTCTCTCTCTCTCTCGCTCGCTCGCTCCGTGTCTCTCTCTCTCTCACACACACACGGAGTGTCTGCGCGAGGATTCCGGGACTCTTTTGATTCTTCTCGTACCACAACCAAGCACCCTGTTTGGTTTTCTCCGGAACACGAGCACCATGTCGGTACACACACAAACACAGTCACACATCATCTACCCAACAGACGGAGCGACATACCTGGTGGAACTCTCCCTCTTTTTTCGGCGACCGTCCTTGGCTGCAAGTGCGCGAAGCAATAACTGGTTTACCATTGATACATATACTCAACCGCATTATCTACCCGACGTACCCGGACAGGACTCTCTTCGCATACACACGGGAGGGGACGACATTTCCAGCGATGCTGCTTCTTTTTTGTTTTACTAAGTTCCTTCTGACCGAGTTCAAATCTCTACCTCTCTCTCTCCCTCACTCTTCTCTAGTCGCAAACATTCCCGGGCTGCTTTTTTCGGCACACACCGTTACACAATCACAAACATTACCAAAAGTTATTTTGCTAGTCAATTTTTTGGAGGACACGACGACACCGATGTTTTTATTCCTGTTCCGGAGTATCTCTCTCTCTCTCTCTCTCGCTTGATCGCGTATGCGTTCTCTTAAGCCGCAGTGGTTGTATTCTCGACCCAGATTTCCTTGTTTGGTTCTAGTCAATGCTTTGTCCCTGTGACCTAGTCGTTGGTTATGTCTCGGTGGTTGGTTTTGATATTTTTTTGATCTCGGTTTTTAAGTTTTGCTCTTGGTTTGTGTTTTCCTTGTTTTTTTTCTTACGCTTGTACTATCATCCATTGGCATAGCGTGATTGTGGCATGTTATTACTACAGTGGTACTCGACATAAAGCCGAACACTTTTTATTCCATTTCACGAGCAGCAAAGGTTAAGACGATAATCCCTATATTGTGGTCGTTAGTCAGCAGCCGTGATTCGATTGAGCTGATATTCTAAGTCACTATGGCAAAAGCGAGCGACATGTTTTTGCGGTGGTTCGATGCCTGCGATTGTATCGTCAGCTAAATTATTCGACTGAATATTCTGGTATTACAGCACATACGCTAATTGTAATGGAAAAATTCTGCACTATATAGAAAGGATTTCGAACTCCGGCCGAAATTTGCTTATAACTGGATTCCTTCCCCTCCTTCGTTCACCCGGACACAATTAGGCACGTGGCGACTCATGGTCGGGTACCACATCACCACTTCGGACTGTCTCCGACTGAATTAAAAAAGTTGATTCCCGTTAACGGTGCCGTCCTCAGAGAGCTTTGAATGGTCAATTCGAGTGGTCAGCGTCCATCCCTTCTGAGTCACTCTTCCCTCTATCCAGTCACTGATGATCGCTTTTCATTCTTGGCGAATGTTAGTCGCTCCTAGTTCATTCTCATCACTCTTCGAGCTCCCCGAAGTTTGTTTTCCTCGCACCCACCCAACTTCTTTCGTTTCACTTTCTCGAATACATAAAGGGGATCTTCGGACTGTGAATTCGTGACTTCGAATCCTCCTCCTCCCGGCAAAACAAAAGAACTGTCATGCTTCGGTCTCTTCGGTAGGCAAAATTATCTTTCGCGCCGGCTTTTCCTGCTTCCTCTCTGTGCAAGGTTTTTGGTTTCCATTTAGTTATCTTTTTACAAGTTCGCAATCGGATCGATTCATTATCAACCCACCAACCATTCCTTCATTGCTGTGACCCTTGTTTTATTATTGTGTACTTTTGATAGTACTTTTGGGCCGTTTCACGCCGAGAACCGGAGGATCGAGGAACCGAGTCCATTTCCTTCCATTCGCGCTCGCCCTTGGCCTTTGCGTTGTGGAAATAAGACTAAATCCGAATGCTCGGCTTTTCTGTCTTAACGCCACATTAATTAATTAAGAAAGCAAGTTATGTATGTGAAGATGTTTTAAAAACCAGACGACAACGATGTTTTTTGGATACTAAAAAGTTCGTAACTTTCTCTGCTCTCTAACAAGAAAACAACGATAAGGATTAACAATTGCAACTTTTTGTCGACAAAAATCGCTAACCACTGTTTTTTACAAGCACCACCTCATATGATTACATGTGCACGGAGGTATAATCCGGAAGTGTGAAAGGCGAAGTTGAAGCTCTTTTCGAAACCACATAGTCTTGGTGAACTTGCAGCTTATTTTTCCTCTAGCCAAATCTTAATTCTCGTTTGTTTGTGCCTGTGCCTGTGCCTGTGCCTGTGCCTGTGCCTGTGCCTGTGCCTGTGCCTGTGCCTGTGCCTGTGCCTGTGCCTGTCTGTGCCTGTGCCTGTGGCTATGATTGTGCCCGTGCCTATGCCTGTGCCGTAGTAATACAGAATAATCGTTCTGTATAGTAAACCACAGATTTGGCGGTGCACAAACAGACAGTACTGGAAGAAATTGGAAAGTCTTCGACTGAGTTTCTCCGACGACGACGAGGACGGACGGTTCGCCGACGCTCTCTCGCGCCCGGTCCGATCCCGCCCAATCATTCCATTACATTGATAAATAGTTGAAATTGCTGTCTGAAATAACTTGTTGCAAGATTGACATCAGTCGAAACAGTTGCCATCACTTCCGTCCGTTTTAATTATGCACCCAGTCGAGGAGAAGTCTCAAGCGCGAACTTAGCGGAGGGGCTTAATTGCCATCTCTCCCGCACTCGCCACCGGTAATTGCGACGCCGAAAAAGGCTCTATCGAGAGGCTGCTTGTCGGCAAACTTGCATTCTACCCGCACTACACTACATCTTTACAGAGATGCATGCGCGAATTTTCGTTATACTGTACTGCAGTCCGACGGATAATCCCGTTTCCTTTCAATCAGTTAAGACAATAAGAAATTACTCGAAAAAAATTATCACCATCGCGACATCAATAAGCATGGAGACATATGTCATGTGTTCACAAGGGAGATGCATTTTCATATAACGACATAATGACCGGTACCTTCTGTACGGACATTCCTTTCGGAAGGTTCTCTGATGGTCTGCGCAGGTCCTCGAGTGAGTGAGAGAGAGAGAAAGAGGCACTCTCACGCGGAATCCTTCACCAAACGATAATGCTAACCATAACCATGTGCAAAAAAACTTTAATTGCTAGATTATTTTTATACGGTCAAGCAACATTGACCCGGCAGCGGAGGGGTGACACAGACCGAGACCGAGACCGAGACCGAGACCGAGAGAGAGAGAGAGAGAGAGGGCAATGCAGACTGGTTCCCTCCTTCCGCCATGTACCTAACCAACTCCCTAGAGAAAAAACGGACCAAAATAGCAGGGGACATCGAAGGAGTTCGCGACCATGCCAGCTAGTGTCACGGGCGGTACAGGCGAAGAACCAACAAAAATTTCCGGTGCCATAATGATCCGCAAAGTCGTTAATCATTTGGCCTCGGGACACACACACAGCCCGAAGAGAGTCTTCCTTTATGCGTCACATATTCGCTCGCGACCTTACGACTCGTCGACGTTTTTTTTGGCTGTCCAAGATGTGCAGTAGCACCGGGTACATACAGGCGCCCATCTGTAGGCGCCTGGATGCGGAAGCGCGTGTGCGCCTGTCTCTCCCTTCCCGCCTCGAAGACTACGACCGAGGAGGAGCCAGGCGTCTGAGCTTGAATTCTTTTCCGCATGAATACAACCTCTCGCGGCGGTTTAGGGCCAGCACACTTTGGTCCGTCACTCTCCCGTTCTCCTTTCGGCGCGCGCATTATTGCAACAAGCAGCGAAGAGAAGGTCGTGCTGCACGAGGAAAGGTGCCGTCTGAATTCGACACAAGCGCCGATTAGCTCGCCAAAAGAAGGGATCATATTTCATTCCAGAAATCGATCTCGATTTCGCTTTTTTTCTGTAAGTCCAGCTAACCGAATTGGCAAGGCCTTTGTGTCAGTGCAGTGTACTGCGCTATCTCAAGAGCACACCACGCACGACCCTGACCTTTCAGTTCGATTCTCTTCAGCGGTCTCGCGGAGGAATATCGGATTACCGACTACAGAAATGGACGGCGAAGCAAGAAGTTTAATCGTTAATGTAAGTTTTCCAATATGCATGAATATTACATATATATATATATATATATATATGAGCTATATATATATATAAGTACGCATATGTATATGCGTACATCGTGTATATTTATCGGTGTCTGTCAATCGACAAACCGTTCGTTCTTTCAGTACGGCATCATCATCCTTTTGCTTGTCATCATGTGGGCCTTATTCTTCGGCGTAAGTCTTTTCGCCCTTGAAAAATGTGCAGTCTTCCATGCGAACTACATGTAGACTACGTGCATCTCACCAAGGCAGCAAGACTGCAATTAGGGATGACAAAAACTGAAATTAGTCAACTACTTCGTCTTTTTTTGATCGCCTTAAAATTAGCGACTTGAGATTTTTAATTTAATTTTGTTTACACAACTAACACTTTTAGTTTAGTTTTAGAACAATTTAATTTAATTTAATCTAATTTAGTTTCAGTTTAGTTTTTAGTTGAGCATTAATTGATTGAAGTTTATGTTTTAGCTTTTCTCACTTCTATCTTTAGTCATTAAAAGAGCTAAAATAAAGACATTAGTTTTAGTTTTTTTTTCAGTTTAGTTAAATTTTGCCATCTCTACCTGTAAATGCAATCACTATTACTATGTACTGTACAATCTGGATGAAAACACGAACACTTTTTTTGGCCCATCGAACGATTGCGTATTTTGCCCACCGATGCGGTAAATTCTGCCCACACGATTGCAGCACTACGCCCGTAATCAATCAATCAAACATTAGATTTCTATAAAAAAATTTATCCATTAACAAATCAGAATCCAGCTCGACTTCCTCCACGAAAGACTCCTCGCGTTAGACAGGGACAGCGTACGAGCTGTGGAACGTTTAATCGGCCACGCGGCGCTTGTGCTGGGTGTACCGTGCACACAAGCCGTGCACACGTTCCACTCCACTACGACTGTCCCAGTCTAACGCGAAAATACAGTACCTTATTTTTTTTTTTTTTTTTTTTTTTTAATATTATTTACAATATTTTCATATTGCAGCCATCGTACTTTTAAATTTCCGCAACAACAACAAGAACATGTGGACCATACAACCATACGGCGGAGAGTTTTATAGCGGATTATGGCGACTCCCTCGCAAAAGAAAACACGGTCAGTAGTTAGATGATGGAGCATTATTCATAAATAAATCGTCAACTTCATTATTCATTCATTGGATCCTTAAAAATTCCGACTGGCGAATGACAAAACTTTTATGCGTTTTTTCGGCAAAAATGCCGTGTTCAGTCTCTAAGTCATGTACTTGGCCTTAACATTGACTTTATTGCAGAAGTCACCAGAAGGTCCACGGCACCGAGATCGTCAACCATCCCTGGCGAATGATTCCTCCGCGACGCGAACAAAAACAAACGCCGAACCAGCAGCAAGCATTAATAGCAGCAAACAAAGTGCCCTGCAAAGAATTATACCGCAAATATATATCATAGATGTTTACCTTTTTAGCCATTTCTGAATGCTTTTTGAAGAGAAAAAAAATTATGTTTTGGGAAGTCGGGAAGTCGGGAAGTCGGGAATTTCGGGAGTTCATATACTGCAGTAAAATATGTAATGATCTTTGCGTATACAAATATCGGGAGTGAACAAAATTATAACAATCCCAACCTTGCTGGATAAGTTTCATAAAGCATCCATACTCTTATTACCAAAAGCATAGCTGGATGAAATTCGTTCCTGGCGGAACCGAGAGAGTGCACTGACCACTGCCCCGTTGTCCCATTTCATTGGCTCCTGGACTGTAGCCCCGCCCAATCGTTCTGCCTACAATAAAACCAGTCATTGATTGATGTATTGAATTGTTCAACGCGAATCCGCAGTTTGTTTCAAATTTGAATTATTTTCAATTCCGGTTTTCTGCACTGCGTTAGACGTCTTCGGTCTGATTTCCGACAAAAAAGCCTCCACATTTCCACGCAGGATTTTCGTTTCCGCCTCGCGAAGACGTTTTTCTACCGTTCTCATTCGTGTGGATCAGTTTTTAACACGAGCGCTAGCCATGCCGCGAAAACGAAAAGTTCGCATCGCTGATGCCCCGCAAATCGCAGACGCCGCTGAAAACGCCGCCAGTGTAAGAAAAAAATGTTGCCGCTTTGGTTTCTCTTTGATATTTGTGTATTGTAGAACGTTGAGGTCTCCATTAAATATCCTCAATACCGAGGTGGCGGTGACCGTTGTTAAACCCTTCCTTTCTTTAGTTGATTGTTCTATTGATTGGTAATGTGACTGTGCTACGCATGAGCTCGATTGATTGAACTATTGATTGATTTGCTGAAATCACGTTCTAGTTCTTTTCGAGGTATCTGGCTTTCCAATGGACTGATTGATTGATTTTTTTAATTTTTACTGCACCTTAAAGTTGTTTTTGGATGGATTGATAAGGTGGTTGGTTTATTTTTTTTCTCTGGTTTAATTTAACCTTCACCGTTCAAACGTGCGGTTGATCGATTGATTGATCCATTGATTGATCGGTTCTTTATTGGTTTTTTAGTTCATTGATTGATTGATTGGTTGTAGGCCGCTCCCACCGAATCGCCGACTACGCAATCAGTCCGGGTATTTCCGGCATTCGAAACGCTCGACTGGAAGCCGGTTGGGGGGCTGAGAGGAGGTTTGCCCGCAGGAAAGAGCGGAGTGTCGATCCTGCTGCCGTTTTCAGATGTTGAGCCGGAAGACGCCCCGGACTTGTTGGAACACTTTGGAGGCGTGACAAAAGTGATAGCTGCCGTCAAACATCCGAACGTACGTTCTTTTAGTTTACCTCTTTCACCAGCAACTTGTGAACCAGAGGCAAGCTGTTTGGCAGTTAAATTTACGAATATTACATCAGGTGCTTCGGTTGATTGGTTGATTAAGCAGTTACATAGTTTTTTTTTTAAAAATGGGTACAGGACCAGAGCAAGGCTTTGGCCTTCGACGTGAGTCGCCGTCGCGACAGCTCCACCAAAATAATCGGCATCCAGCCCAACCAGCTCTCCACCAAGTCTGTGACCAACTCCTTCCTCCTTGTCCTCACTCTCACTCCTCGAACGGAATCTCCGGAAGCCCAAGACGCCCGCGCCAAAATGGAGTTGACGGCGGTGCAACGAGCACTGGGCACGCCGTTGCCGCCGTTGCCGCCGGTAGTGACCGATATGACATTCCGTTACCCCATCCGCACCGTATTCGAGTTTGACAGGCTCTTCGACTTCGGGATGAGCCCGGCGATCGTGGAGGACCGAACTTCCGTCAATCCGGCGTATGTCAACCTGAAGAGCATCGTACCATACCTGGTACCGTCTTTCCCACCGAGACCGCTGCCGGAGGGCTGCAACACCAACGACTACATCTACTTTCCGGCGTTGAAATTCGCCAGTCAGCCGAGAACCGGAGGTAGGCACTTACCCAACACAGCACGGAGTGAATGGTACACGCTTTGATCAGGCAAGCAGACACTGCGATTGCATCAAACATCAAACTTAAAGTCTTATCGAATTGTTAGATACATCGGCGTATCGAATTTTCAAACCTGATGCAATTTTAGGCACTCGACTTCAAATTCAAATGAAAAGATTTTTTGACAGTTCTTTGAGGAAGAGGACTTGTTCTTTAAAGAGAATGCATAGCATTAAGGAGGAAAGTGTGTTATGAGCCGAATTTTTTGTCCTTTGTCGTAGACCCCCAAACCCCAGGTCGTTTGGGAACCCACAGGCTTCATTGTTGGTCCATTGATTTTTAATGTATCACGAACATTTTTGTTTTTAGCTCATGACTGCATTCCATCCCTCTACACCGATTCCCTCAGCGCTCACGAAAAAACGGTGGTGCGCACCCGGAAGACCCACGCGTGCTCTGCCAAGTGGACAAACACCACCTCCTTCGTGCCTCCGAAAAAGCCCACTGTCGCTGCGGAGGAAAACCTCAAGGCCAAGGTGCCGGCGGAGATTATCCAGCGTGCGAAAAAGCTCTTCCAGGAGCAACCGATCTGGATGCGGACCGCTTTCTACGGTGAATTGTGTAAGCAGCCCGGACTGTTGAAGGAACATCGACGCTTTGTCCTGCCGGGGGTGGCTTATAAGTGCAGTAACGGGCCGTGGAGCCATGCCTGGGCTCGTTTCGGTTACAATCCCACCAAAGATGTCAAAGCGCGACAGTTTCAGGTAATAATTTATCAACGGACTAAACAACAGATTGATTGATGGCTACCTGTCAAGATCAGCAGGCAGGCAGGCAGGCAGGCAGACAGACAGACAGACAGACAGACAGACAGACAGACAGACAAACAGACAAACAGACAGACAGACAAACAGACAAACAGACAGACAGACAGACAGACAGTCAAACAGTCAAACAGGCAAGCAGGCAAGCGAGCAGACAAAACAGACAGGTAGGCAGACAAGCAGACAGGCAGGCAAACAGACAAGCAGGCAAGCGAGCAGACAAACCGATAGACAGGCAGGCAGCGAGAGAATACACACTCAGACAGGTAGGCAGACAGGTAGACAAATTAACAGAGAAATATGCGGAGAAGCCCACAGTCAGACGTTTCTTTTCAGGTCCTGGATTACCGAATCAATCAAGCCCTTTTCCGCCCAAAACAGACGGTGATGAAGAAGCAGAAGCAAACGCCGCGTGATTTGATTGTTAAAACGATTGTGAACAAGATCCTCCAGAACAATAAGGGTCAGACGCCTGCTCATGCCCGAGGCTTCCAGTTCATCATGCAGTTGACCAATATGGTCGACATTCCAGAGTTGATGGCCGTAATTACGTCGCCAGAGCGTCAAACTGACAGCTGCGATTTCGTTGAAGGATTCTTCAAGGCCGGTACCATGGAGCGACTTCGGTTAGAAATGTCCAAAGCCATTTTCCGCGAAGATCCTGCGTTGGCACCGAAAAACGGTTGGATTGTGGCGAAGTTCCAGGAGTTTGGAATGTTCAGGGGAGTTCCCGTGGTTTCGCTTCCGGAGGGAGACGGCGATTCGGAGGAGGAAGAGGACGACGGGGAACCGAAAACGGGGCCGGAAGAAGAGTCGGCGCGGAAACTTCACGGTGATTCGGAGGACGGTGATTTAACGGTGGAGGACATTGAAACTCTCGGGCTGAATGAGCTGTCGGATGAGGAAGATACTGCGATGGATGCCGAATAGACGGATAGTCCTTCTATGTTTTGCTCAATTTGTTGATGTTGATTTCGAGTCTTGGAGAGTGGCATTAGTGTCGTTGTATCACTGTTTGGTCTCGGTTAAATCTTCCTTGTTGATGCCGTCTCTCTAAAGTTCTTTCTTTTCTACTTTCTTACCGGAGCTTTTCTTCATTAAAGCATCAAGCTGCAGTCAGATAAATGTTTTGGTTTTCTGTTCTCCGTGTATTTGTTAATTGTCTGGATGTATGACATCGTATGTCTGTCGTCCTTTCTCTGAAAGCGTATCTGTGACTGTCCGTTGAGATAACAGAATATTTGTCAGCGAAATTTTAGTCAGTTAGAAGTTAGTCAGTGTTTAATTTAATATCTTTTAATTGGTTCTAATATTTCGTTTTTCTTGATATTAATTCGCATCAATCTTTAACTGCATGCTTCTATCTTTCTTAATTGTTAGATTGAAACATCGGCTTACCTTGACAACACAGCACGACATCACGCCAAGACGTGGTACGGCCGATTTCTCAATCGGAAATCTAAAATTAGCCTTGTTGATCAGTGCGTTTGTTTATTGTTGGTTGTAATTATGACCCTTGAATACTCCAAATTCCTCTTCGACGCCCAGCTCCGCAACATCACCACGGTATGCATCAACAGTGTGCGGAAAGAGGCCTGGATCGGCTGCAAAGACGGCTCGATCCGCGGGTATGATCTCAATAAGAACATCTTCAAGTTTCGTTCGCGCGAGCACAGCGGTCTGGTGGTGCGGATCATCTGCTGGCACTCCCAGCGGATGATGATCAGTTTTGGGATAGATGGCGCTGTGGTGTTCTGGTCGTCCGGCGCCCTGTCCACAGACAAAATCTATCTGGGTGAGTCTGCCGGCTCGACAGACCGAGTAAGTGCACGATGATCCCACGATTGCCTCCGTTATTCTGGTAGACTTCCGTGTTGACTTCTGTGTTTGACTTTTGCAGGTGAGCCCATCTTTGATGCAGTTATTTTCGCCAAGAAGCAACTGGTCATTGCCACGAAATCAGGCTGCAAATTCTTCCCTCTGGATGCTCACAAGCTAACCGGACATTTCATCCTTGTTGACCGGATGCACCTGATCTGTCCACATCGAGATTTTGTCAGGACTCTAGCAGCACAGGACAACAGACTGTATTCCGGTAAGGACAGTCAGAAATGTTTTGTCTGTCCGTTGTCTATTAATCATACTCACTTGCATTGATCTACGTACATTTGCCAGCTGGTATCCCTGCCTGGGTATATGCCTGCAATCAATGGTTCCGTTTCTAGTGCAAGTCTGCGTCTGTCTGTCTGGCTGTCTGTCTGTCTGTCTGCCTATCTGTCGGTTTGTCAGTCTGTCTGTCTGTTTGTCAGTCTGTCTGTCTGTACCTGTATTTGTTTCGGTATTCTGCTTATCTGACTTCGTTTCTTTGCTCGGTATATAGGTGGAATGGACGGCACATTTGTGGTATACGAACATGTTCTCCACCACGCTTCTGAACTCAGCCCAGCTCATGTGGTAAAAAAGGCTCACGCGGCGGGAATCATGTGCATCGAACCATGCAAACGCCATGACGAGGAGGACGGTTGTCTTGTCGCGACCGGCTCCTATGACCGTCATGTCAAAATATGGAGTAGTGATGGACAATTATGTCACGTGATCAGTGGTTTTACCGCATCCATCACCGGGCTATGTTTTATTCCGTTGACACAACAACTTTGGATTTCTTCTGGCGCGCCTAATGTAACAATCGTCGATCCCAGGACGGGAGAGAATATTTCCGAGTGGATTGAAGTCTTTCAGAAAATGGCGGAAGACTATCAACGAGGGAAAAAGAAGTATTTGATCTGCTTTTTAGCTTACTCGAACGAATTGGAAATCCTGATTGCACAGACAGATGCTCATTATATTCTTCATTGGTTCTACAATCCACGAGGATGTGTGCTGAGCATCCCGTGTGATCAACCGATAGAGAGCATAGCCGTCACTGATCAAGAGTCTGTGTCGATTTTCACTGGTTCGTGGAACGTTTTTGTCGCAAGAAAATTGGAGTACAGAGACCGACAGACATACATACTTACTTACAGACAGACAGACAAACAGACACACAGACACAAAGACAGATACACAAACAGACAGACAGACAGACAGACAGACACACAAACAGACAGACAGACAGAC
>LRSR01009912.1:0-12310 GCA_001579985.1 Hypsibius dujardini | reverse complement strand
TTGGGCTTCGGTGTAAACCATGCACTTCCTCTTTTCTCCGCCATCCGTCTTCTCCGTCCGTCTGTCTGGCCCGCCGACGGTCGTCCTCGTCGCTCGTCGTCTGCAATGCGCGCTTGATCGATCAACGGCAGTTTATGGGGCTCTAGTTTATTGACATGGCACAGCAACAAATACCGGATCAATGACAGGCCCGGAGAGACGCGGTGTAAAATACGCCTACACCCCCCCCCACCATCACCTACAACTACTACTGTAGTTCCGTTGGTTGGGGGGGGGGGGCATTGTTTATTTTCTCTTGCCATGTTCTGTAAATTATGCTCAACTTTGACCACTGGAGTACACAGTAATAACACACACATGCACACTACAGGGCAAATGTGTGAGACATAAAGCACGTGCTCTGTTCTCCGCACCCGGATGGGAATTTGACACCGGCTGGGTACATATCTGATTTTCCGGTAACCACTTCACACTTGGCGGTCTAGGTTTTGCTCATTTTTGACGGCATGGCATTCGTTTGTGCGGTGCATATTGTGATGGCTGGATTGGTGCGCGGTGGACGTGGCACAATTCAGAGAGGGAGATCTGCTGCTTGACTGAATAACTGTGTGGACTGTGTGACTGTGTGACTGTGTGACTGTGTGACTGTGTGACTGTGTGACTGTGTGACTGTGTGACTGGATGGACAAAGGAACCAGGGTAAAGATGGGACAGCTATAGGGCAAACTCTCTGTACCGACCAGGGACCCAGCCATTCCTCCAGAGCCCAGCCCAGCGGATGCACACAACTCTTTGGACTTTTTTGAGGAAATTTCAAAATTAGTTTGTATAGCTGAAAAGAGGTTGAAAAAGATTAAATGTGAATTGGTAAAACATTTTTTTCGAAAAAGTTTTTCATACTTTTTCTAATCTTGGAGTGGATCAGTTCGAACCAGGCATGGGCGAATTAGCGGTATAGAGACTTGGGTGTACAGTAACTGCATTGGTAGTGCAATGTTCAAGGGCGAAAATTATTATGCCGACACCATCCAGTGCATCTAGTATACTCCTCGCATAAGATTTCGTTTGAATAAAAAAGTTGACGTGAAAGAAACCCACTCTGCCAGAGAGAGAAAAAACGCTGAGCAATGTCGAAATGCCGCGGATTTTTGTGAACAACAGTCTTTGAGGACCGGCCGGGGGGGGGGACCCACACCTCGAGCTAAGAGGATCCTAACATAGACTATGATTCAGTTGTTGTGGTATCGTTTTTATCAAGGAAAGCTGGTTTATTAATTTTGCATTTGGTGTAGAAGGCATATGTGAGGGGCGTGGTTCTTGTTCAGTCCAGATCATGTTCCATTGCTTGAGGTCAGTCAATAATACCTAACGGGACATATAATGGGGCCCGTTTCGTATCGGTGTCCGAATCTGTAATGATATGAGAGTAGAGCAGAACATAAAAAGCAGCACAAAGCGAGGCAAACCAGAACACAACAGAACCAGTTGGAACAGAACCGAACCGAATAGAACGAGTTAGAATTAAATTGAAGTGAACAGAACAAAACAAAACAGAACAAATAGAACAGAACAGATTAGAACAGAAAAGAACATTACAGAAGGGAACGGAACAGAACAGAACAGAACAGAACAGAACAGAACAGAACAAATCAGAACAGGACAAGGCAGAGCAGAATAGCTAACCGATATTGTCTCTGTTGCCTTCTATTGATATTTGACAGTTTCAGAACGCAGTGGCGCGCCGACGGGGGGTGTTTTGTTAATCTAAACCCCCCCCCCTCGAAAGTTAAAAAAGTGCCCTAAGGGTCCCTGTTTAGAGAAAAGCATTATGATGGAGAATTGTCATGCAATACTCCCCCCTTACGTTCTATCGGAATATATTTAGGATACAATAAAAAATAAATTTCGGAAAAAAATAACATCCCCTCAAACCAAAGCTCGGCGCGCCACTGTCAGAACGGCTATTGTGTCATGACACAGACTTATCAGGCATCGCCAGAGCGAAAGCAGAAAAGCCTTTCCATACCACGATAGTCCGTGGTTCTCTTTCCGAATCCATTTGTGCGTCAATTTAGGATAATGTGAACGTCCCAAAAACAACGAATTTTTGTCAGGCAAACACATGAAAGCGATCTCCGGAGCTCAAGCTGCCTATCCAGCGTATAATTTCATGTCAGGAACTTCTTTGGATCAGGGGAAAGGAAAACGCGGAATTACGCTTGTGTTTGAACCCTCGACCTTACCCGGAATCAGTTTTGGTTAGCCATCCGGCATTTCCGCATGCAGAGCGGACGTGATCCCAAATCTATTAAGCGAGAATTAACTACCCGATTGCGCACGCATTTTTTTCTCACTGCTTTCAATTAATAATAGGGCACGGCTGTAAGATATCTGTTAGACCCCATCGAATCATGGGACAGCCCCAGGAATGGACGGTATTGAAAACAACGCTAGTTCCTAACAAGATGTTTGTTCACACCAGCACAAAGAAATTCAAAGAAATTACTCTAATACCTTACGAAATGTCTTCTGTTCAGTTCCTTTACCCGCGTGAACCGGAAGCGAACGAAACCCTACCAACCTGTTTTGTCTAGCAATGATAACGGAAGCCTTTGAGTCGACGGTTTTCGGTATAGGCGTAAGCCATTATCAATCCTCAACAGGCTAGTGCATGTATATTTTAAATTGATCAAATATGTTGCCTGCTAACGACCGCGCGTTTTTTAATCTGCTGCTATTCTTCCTGAAATGTGTTCCAAATTTCTGTGAAGCTATGAACTTAAATATTGTTTCGGTAATGCTGGGCGGAAACCCGGCCTACGAGTTTGCGGTCGCAGCACCGACCTACGACGTTGCCTTTGAGGATGCGGAAGTGACCTTTCCGGGACTGTTCAGGAATGTCACGCGACGAAGTATTTTTCGGTTGGGCCGGAGCAAAACATGTGACGACGAAATGCAGTTGTTGTACGATGCGCTGGGAGAAATCGTCCAGACGCTTGATCGGCTTGATGGTGAGACCATTGTCCAGACACCGGGTAATTATATAAGACATCTATGTAACCTTGCAGGTATTCTAAACTTTTAACCTAAATTGCATGTGTGAACGAGCTTCGTATTTTCAGGCTGCACCGGCATGGCCACAGTTCTCGGGGATGTGGCGAGAGAGATGAATTTCCCATTACTTCTGTAAGCGCCTGTTACAGTTGACATTTTCTTGACATCTTGCGTTGTTAAAAAAAACACCATCTCGCCATAAAATATTATGAATCACTCTCTGCGGTGGATCATGCGCCTCGTACAGCTACTTGCAGGTTACTTGTAAACTTTTGATTCGACGTATCGTGAGCCGCAAGACTAGACATGTTATAAAGTTTTAATTTCTTAAAGCACAAACCGATCAAAATTTGGTCACCAAACACACAAAAATAAACTGTACTCATTTGGAAAGTATTTTTGAAAAGTAAGACTGAAATTTGGCGCAATGGAGACTGAAAACGGATGTCAGACTGCTTTGACAAATTCAGACCAAAAACACAGTCAATCAAGCGATTAGTGCTTGATTCGCGCTCCCTTGTTCGCAATGACTGCAGCGATGCAGTTCGGAATACTTTCTCCCAAAAGCCTCGCAGTACTCCCTAGTGACCAGCTTGTTTCACAATTCCGGGGCAGCACGTGCAATGTTCTACACGGTTTTGATGGAAGTGTCTTTGGCCAGCTCGAATTTGATGGATCCCCAGGCTCGAAATCATTACTGAAATTCGATTGATTTGATTGAAAAAAATTGATTAGAAACTCGCTGTGAGGAAAGATGGACAACTTGGAACCCGATTTGGGAATGCAGGAACACAGGGAATACAGGATGATTTCCAATTCGGGAACACATATTATAGAAGAGTCACACTGGCAACGGAAGTAAGCGTTTATTCAAGCTTATAGTGGGGGTGCATTCAGAGACGCTAAATGGAGATAGAAATGGGAGGAAATTGAGACCAGTTAATTACACATGTACTGGTCGACCTGATGGGGCGTAGATCAAAACCGGTAAGGGATAAATTAATCTGTCAGCGAAATCGAAAGGTTCCAGACAATTGGTAGTACTCTTTATGCTGCGACTAATTTTTAGTGTTGCCGGAGGAGACGTCTTTCGGGACGAAGTACGTTTCCGGACCGTT
The DNA here is from genome assembly GCA_001579985.1 of Hypsibius dujardini. Classification (NCBI taxonomy): domain Eukaryota; kingdom Metazoa; phylum Tardigrada; class Eutardigrada; order Parachela; family Hypsibiidae; genus Hypsibius; species Hypsibius dujardini. Next base: position 8,138 of record LRSR01009912.1, on the reverse strand, counting down.
CTTGGTTTCGGTCCCGCGGACCACTCATCCTTGCGGGACGGGGCGATCCTCATGCTGCGGACATACAACTGGACCACGGTGTCCTTGCTGTGCGGGAATCTCTACCAATTTGCGGCGCCCTTCGACGTTACCGCCTGCTCTGCTTTAAGGGGAGGTCTCCGCCAATTATCGCACCAATTCACAGTCCACTCAGCGGATTTCGATCCTGCTAGAACTGACACCTACGAAGCCATGCTCCGAAACGTCCGGTCAAAGTCGCGAGGTATTCACCGATTTTATTTTTGTTTGCACCGCGAAGCGAGAGTTGACTTGAAAAACGGACACTTTGCTGCACAATTTGGTTTCTTAAATTTCGTTTTAATTGCAGTGGTTATTCTCTTTTGTTTACTGCAATTTGTGAGTCCGCTGATGGTAAGTTAACTGCCCCGAACTATAGGAGCATTTCGTGCAGAATATTCCGTTTTATTCCCAGAATGGCAAAAAGATATTAAATTAAACAGACAAACCAAAAAATTGTTTTGTTAATGAAGTTTTTGTTATTTACATTATTTATTTATTTAATTAAAATGCAAAGCCTACATTTATTAGCAAAAACTGATTTCTCGGATTTTGTCTATGTTCTTAACCGAAAAAAATTCATGTTTAGTTTTGTTATGTCTAAAATTTTTTTTTTAAATGAACTGAACGAATCTCCCTCTTGTGATTGTTGCTCTAGAAAGCAGCTTCCGCACTGAACATGACAAATGGAGACTACGTGAGTCACTTCATATTAAACTTTTATTTGATTTATCCATACTGTATAGACACTTCAGTATGCATATGTGGACTCCTAATGAATGTGCTGCAACAATTGTCCTTGCACATTTTTTCGGTATTTTAGGTATTTCTGTCCCCTCAAAGTTCGATCTTTCCCGGCCAGTTGAAACGGCCTTGGAGTAAAAATGATTCATCAGACGATCCGGTGAATTTTTTGACATTTATTAATTACATGCGTGCTTGACATTTTGAGAGATACAGGGTTGATCTGAGACTGACCCTTTCGGGTTCCGAATTTTCAAGGCCTCGCTGAATGTACTGCAGTCGCTGATAATTTACGCCAACGAAGCGCCTGACTGGAACAGGCAAGCCGCCACTGTGGGGAGGATAGTCGGTCTGGGTGCTAGCCGGTACTCGACCAACATATCTTTGACCTCGGTAAGGGCAGTGCATAGAGAGTTCTTGGTAAGGGCAGTGCATAGAGATTTCTTGGTAAGGGCAGTGCATAGAGATTTCTTGGTAAGGGCAGTGCATAGAGATTTCTTGGTAAGGGCAGTCCATAGAGATTTCTTGGTAAGGGCAGTGCATAGAGATTTCTTGGTAAGGGCAGTCCATAGAGATTTCTTGGTAAGGGCAGTCCATAGAGAGTTCTTGGTAAGGGCAGTGCATAGAGATTTCTTGGTAAGGGCAGTGCATAGAGAGTTCTTGCAAACGGTACACCGCAAGGTACAGTATAGAAAACCCTACTGATTTCTCTATACTATACCAATACGGCCGTACAGTTGGTACAAAAATCGGGGTTCTACACACCGAATCAAGTCAACCAACTTACTTCGTTTAAACTTAAAATGCAATTTTGCAGTATTAAAATTTATTTTCTGGAGTGTTCAAATCCCTTTCCTCTTTTTCTGGTGAAATCGTTTTTTTTCGCTTCTATTAATTAAACATTAAATTTGCCATGTCTTCCGCCAATGAAAGCGTTGCTGTGCTTTGGTTTTTCATACTGTACCCATTGATATTAACTGTAAACTTTGCATTAAACCAAAAATCACTTTGGTATGTGTATACGCACAGTATAAAATAATATACGCACAGTATAAAATATTATACTGCACGGATGCCCTATACCGTTTGCAAGAACTCTCTAATGTGTATGTGTATATGTATGTGTATCGGTATACACACATGGCCACAATTTTGGGTGGCAGAGTTTGAGTCCTCAGGGTGTTCTGAGTTTGGGCCACTCTTGGCTAGAACTTCCCACTGCTTTCTCCTGAATCTTCGATTTGATGCCCGGCCAAGCGAAAAAATTATATTGAGCAAGCTGCTCTAAATTCCGCAAAAATAAACAAGTTCAATCAATCGATCAATAGAGTTAAGGCTGCATGGCCATCTGTGGTTAAGAGCGAGTGCGCGCGGTGACTTAATTCGGCTCGAACTCGGACCACTCTTTTTGGCTTAAAGTCTGCCACCCAAAATTATGGCCAGGTGTGTAGTCTTGCTGTATTGATAGGAGTATTTGTCCGATATGGGAAATAGGTCAATGCCTTGAATATTGCCGCTTATGATGGGTTCACAAGCCTCGCTCATGTGCTCAATGCATCAGCCCATCACTTCACTTCCGATCAGGTCCCTGGAGGGACTTTGACCGATTGGCTTGTACGACAGTTCTACAACAGGACATTCTTCCTCAATTCCGGGGAGCTGTTCCTCAACTCGGTCGGCTTCCGACGGGTTAACGTCCGCTTTATGCGGCTCGGCAATTCCAGTCGTCGCGATTACGAGGTTAGCCTATGATAAAAGTTCGTCAAACGAATTATCGTACATGGCACCTGAGTAGGAATGGCAAATTTACTTGAACTAAATTGTGCGCGACGTAAACAAAACTAAAACATCAGCCGAAAGGGGAAGTTGTATCCTTCAATACAATCCTCAAATGACCTCAGTGCATATGAAGATGCGCCTGCTCATTTGGTTCCTTCCCTAGACCGCCTGGAAATACGATGTAACTATAGACAACATCGCCCGTCAGAGTAAACTGGCGGACGCATGGCCATCCAGACTGGGTCCGCCGATGAACGAGCCCAAATGCGGTTTCAACAACGACAAGTGCTACCAATCAAGCGGTATGTCGCTCCGAAATCTTAAATGTTTCGTTCGAGCGCCAACCGCGGGCACCGTTTATATACAATACGGATTTATATCCGTCTAGGTTTCGAAGTTCTATCAATAGCCATTGGAGGAGTAGCGGCTGTCTTACTGTTAGGGATGGCTGCCTGCCTACTCTGGTTCCGGTAGGTCTCTGTTGACCTTTAACTTCTGAAATTTTAGAAATTTTACCCGTAACGTTCTGGTTTGCATTCCCTTTTTCTTTTGAAGCAAGTCTCCTAACTCAGTATTAAAATTTTGGGTGGCGCACTCAGTTTCCCTGCCAAAATTTCAAAATATTCAAGTGACGAAATGTTAGAACGACTTTAGGTTCAGTTCCAGGCTATAATAATTGAACAATATTTCACCGGTGTTGTCGCTATTTTTTGGAGGAAAATTTCGAAGTTGGGAAAACGCTTTAAAAAGATTCCATGTTCTATGATTTCTCTTAACTCCGCAAGCTTCGACTTTTAGGAAGGTTTTATTTGCCATTTTTGACAATTTCTACTGCAAAGTTAATTTCAAATCAATCGATACCGTGAGAATCGTTCTTGGGCGCAAAGGGGCGGAGTTATGGGAGATTCTTGAGCCTGACCGGAAACTTTCAATTGGCATTGTAGAATTTTGACTATAAATTAGGCCTCGCGTACCCAAAAGCGCTTCTGCTGATGCAAACTGATTAATCTTATGCGTACTCAACCATTTCATGCTTTTCTATTTCAGTCAGCTGAGTCACCAAGGTGCTTTCGAGCAACTCGACACATCACTCCTGCTGTTCAGTACGAGATGGTCGTGCACCATGAGCTCCGCCCGGATCACCGCCCAACTTCAAACTAACCCTCTAAAGAGACTTAATGACGATGGCACGACTTAACATCCCCGCACAATCTGCGGCTAACTCGTACCACTTTTATTAACCCTCTGAGAAGCAGTCAGCATACACTTGCTAGATTTGACAGTCATATTCGATTTTCAGCGCGAGTTCTGGTCTTTTCGTTCGCGGTTTTTTGCTTTGACATTTTTATCACATATTTATTCAGATTAAAAAAACTAATTTTGAAAAACAATTTTCAAAGAGGTAGGAACCTACTTAGCACCACCTTGCTAACACTTGGACCGCCCGAACAACATCCAGTCCCACATGCCGACATGTTTTTTCTCAGTAACGAAAAAATAAAGGACTTGAAACTGGTCCTTAGGGCATCTAGTAAAACTGGTATTGCAATATTCGAGTGGATACAAGTGGAGTTAAATATTAGTAACCATTAGGAAAAGGTTAGAACTCTGCCTAATGATTCGCTGCGGTACCACTGCGAGTAACCACTGCGAGTAATCACTGCGAGTAAAGTGTAACTGACATATCTTAACTGTGCAGTCACTCATTTGACGGCTTTTTTTCCATTCTTCGTCAGCGGCGCCACAGTTCCCGCCACCACCGAAACGGTTACATTTGATGGTTGTGGGGAATTTTCCAAACGATTCCTTTAGGATTTACAAGGAATCATTCAGTATTTTCCCTAATCTAGCAAAGTTTTGCTAGACCCGGTTCTATCCGTATACCCAAAACACCTGGTTACCAGAGGGTTAACCAACGGGGGGGATTTCTTCTCATTCGATTTATTTAACGGTTTAAACAATTTTCCCAGTACATTATGTACATTTCCCAGTATGTCGTTATTAACACGTATTAACATGAAAAAATTAAAACGTCCTCAAATTGGAAAAGATTGTGTTGCTTAGGACCACTCCGTATCAAATTTGTAGTTCCGAATAGCGGTCCAGGAATGGTCGGCAAAGGACGATCCGATCAGCAAGCGTGGATCCTCGCCCAAGAGGGTCCTTTGTGTGCCCGCGGAATGTCTTTGTGCATCATTGATATTATTGACATCGTCAATGATGGAGAACGCAAAGTGTAAGCTGAAAACGGACGTTTTGATTGGAGTGGCCAGACAAGCGGAATCCAGCTGCCACGAATCGCCGGCCAGTTGCAGCAACCCATGTCTCCGCAAGTGGCTAAGAATGAAAGACTGAGTTTGTGCCGGGTGACCTTAAACAAGTATTGTATAAATATATTTAAATATATATTAAAATAGTCATATATAAAAGTATATACCGGTATGTACGTTCGTATATATTAAAACAGTTATATATAAAGTATATACCGGTATGTATGTTCGTTTAGGGTCCTTACAGATCGGAACCCGGACCCCTCACGGTGGGGCAAGGAAGTGGGCAAAAGAGCAAAATGAACTTTTTTCAAGATTGAACTCAAAATTTGGTCTTGCCCCTTGCCCCTTTGCTTATCCCTGACACTACCATGAGGGGGCCCTGATTCCGACCTGTAAGGATCCTAAACGAACCTTGGTATATGTGTATATATATTAAACAAATGTTTTCGGATTGCCCAGTCAGTTTTGGTGTGCATGAAAAAGATTAGGTACAACTATATACAATATGTCGATGAACAGTAAAATACGTAACAGACGAACATACAGGAAACAGAAACCGACGAACACGGCTCCTAGGATGAGTGGCAAGGCAGTGCCACCGATTGCTTCGGGAATCAGGTAGAGATCTAAAAAGGAATAAATCATTGGTGGAAGGACTATGTGTTTCGTCTGCGTAATTTTTGTAATTTGAATGCGACATCAGATACAAGGTTAGATCTGCATTGGACAGTTGGGTGGAAAGCAGTTAATTTTCAATCATTCTGCCTCTAACATAGCGGTCAGTAGTAAAGATTATTAGTCTCCTATAGTCACGTAAAGTTGAGCCATTGCGTTAGTAAAAAACCTTTCGAGCGAGCGCTCAGAAACATCAGTATTTTAAAATTATTTAATTTATTATAAAGGAAGATCGCCCTTCCCCCTCCCAGATCATAGTTTGTCAGACATTAAGGCATCACCCCCTCCCTCCCCCGTCTCGTCCGGTTCGTCAGGGGCCCGCTTCTGTCACTTATATACCGGGTTCGGCAATGTTTTTGAGAAAAACTTTGGAAAAACACCAGATTATTCTAAAGTCTGTTGGCTACAAAATGCGTGCTTATAAATAGGTGCTAAAACTCGTCCCGGCCTACGCGTTCTTTATAGGAAGAATTCACACTTCCCTTGCGTAGTAGGATCAGACCCTATGCCGTGTTGTAGCACGACCCAGAATTTTCAAATAAAGCTGCCATCCTCTTCGAAGCGCTTTGCAGTTTCGCTCTGTGCATTTAAAATAAGCGTAGGACTAATTTCGAGTGTCCAACATTGGATAACGTCGTCGTTTTTGCACTCGCTATTCCACTCTGAAAAGCTGGAATTCCAAATAAACTTACAATTTTTGGCCAGAAATTTCTTTGTTGTGTTTTAGCAATTCCTCGAACTTTAAAATGAATACCCGTGCCAAAAGCCGAAAATGTGGGGATATGCCTGCGGAAAACTCCCAGCCCAAATCTCCGGAGCTGGTTGATGCGGCGGAAGTTGGCATGAAGGTAGAAGACGTCTCGCAGCCGGTTGAAATTCTCATTGATGCCGAAATTCCAAACTTGGTTACAATTTGAACAATGCGCATTTGTGAGAATTAAATTTTCTTGCTGGAAAGTTAACTGCTGCCGAAATTGAAGTAGGATAATGTACATGTTGTCTACCACAAGAATCAGTTTTTTCTCTGATTGAAAATTGCATTGATTGATTGATCCAGGGAATAGTTCTGAACAATGTGATTCGATTGATTGATGAGTTGTGCAAAGTGATTTAAAAAAATGTGTGTGCCTTTACGTTTTACTCTATGCATTGTCACTGCAGGCCGTCGATGAACTACTCGAGCCGCTAAAGCTCAAGTTGGAGGGATATTGCGAACAGATTTGTCAGTTTGCTGCAGAAGAAGAGGAAGATGTACCAAATGATTTATAGTTTACTGCTTATAGAGAGTGTGCTAGTGTTGGGTGGAACCCAACAGTTACGCAATACTTACTAATAGTATAGCCTATCTACCCAGTTAACCCATTCCTATCTACCCTCACATTCTATAGTGGACTTACTCAGCTATTATTACGTACATAGTTCCGCCATGTCGGCAGGAACTGGTACATTAGATCAGGAACTGGTACATTAGATCAGGAACTATTCTTTATCCTTGACTAAATAAGCGTGTGTTCTGCAGTAATTTGGAGAGTTCCTTCTTTTCCCCTCTAATCTACTCTGCCAGTAAAGTCTTCCTACAATTCTTCTCATATTATTCAGTCTAATAGCTTGCATGTTCAGGTTTTTCCGTCCTAGTTGGGAGGGAGGCCTAACACTAGGTCTAAATGTACCCAAAGTGTAAATAAAAGCGGGTTTGCTCCGAACAATAAAACTGGCAGTACAATTTCAAACGCCGGTAGAAGTACCGGTAGAGGTACCATCAGTTATGCCAGTAGAAGTGCCGCTGATCCTTTGATATTATTGACATTGCTCTTGATTCAAGATTTTAATATATTATATATCCAAAGCAAAAGTTTACAAATCTGATAATAAGCTAACTTTTTTACTGTGTAATATTATCAATGCGAATTTACTTGCAAATGGTTTTCCTTTCCGCGTGATGCACGGCTGATGTGAGCATATAAAATTTGACATAATATTGGATGGTGTTATAATGAATGCTAATGAGAAATTGTAAGATTTTTTTCGCTAGGTGAAATTATTGTAACAAAATTATTGCAACAATCCAATGGAGTGCTGGATGTGGAATTCATGAAAAGAAATGGCTAACATTTATAAGTCCTGATACGTGAACGCTACGACACGGCAATACGACGATACGTCAAATGTGAATTCTTCCCATAAAGAACGCGTGAAACAAACCGCTCTGGCTCAGTGTTCTTCCTTCCCTAGTGCTAAGCTCTACTATTGGATTACTTTGGGACACAAACTCATCTTGATCAGTGCTGGTTTTTTATGGAGCCGTCAATCTTGATAGCCCTTCAAACTTACAGAAATCATGATATGACGAACCCCAATTTTAAGGTTCGATTCATCTTAAGCAAGGTTCAGTTTCAACCTGTTTTAATTTACGTGATAGCCCAATACCATAGTAGAAAATGGATGACAAAATGGTTACGAGCATGCGGCAGGTAGGAAGCTGCGCACCGCGAAGCGAAGAGCCCTTTGCAAAAAGCAATTTTCATGATTTTTAAAATCCTCCCAAATTTTTGCCAGATTATTATGAACTGCATCTCTCATAAATGCACCCGCCTCTCATGACATTTTTTT
>LRSR01009908.1:0-18186 GCA_001579985.1 Hypsibius dujardini | reverse complement strand
GGGGGGGGAGGGTAAATTGTTTTGTTATCCTCCCCCAGCAAGCTTGCCATCGCCTCCGGGCCGACCTCAATCCGCCACTGGATCGCCTGTTCCTAAATCCCCCGACCAGTCTTCCAGCAATCGGTCAACGTTTTGTTAGTCAACTTGTTTATTCGGAAGGCCCATTATCCGATAACGTTCCATCCATTCACCAGATGAGACATTCATCATCTCTTCGAACCGTTCACCACTCTCCCGACCGTTAACAGCTTATAACTTTCCGTCCTACCATATTTGATTCCGTATCTTTTCGTACCGTTCATCAGTAGAAACGGTTACTCCGACTTCTATCCTTTTCTTACCGTTCAACCGTCCAAGAGTCAGTCTACCCTTCATCACCCCGAATATTATTCCTTTCTCACCGTTCAACCGTCCACCAGTCAGTCTATCGTTCATCACCCCGACTATTATTCCTTTCTCACCGTTCAACCGTCCACCAGTCAGTCTACCCTTCATCACCCCGACTATTATTTCTTTCTCACCGTTCAACCGTCCACCAGTCAGTCTACCCTTCATCACCATTTCGCAACATCCCGCCCATAAATTGTTTGCGCCATCCGCTACTTTTGCTTGCTCATTGTACCTTTCACTGCTTAAACCTTTCATCCTTCTGCCGGTTGAACGGTTCGGTTACTTTAGACCTTTCATAGGTGAAATTTAGTTTGATGATGACAAGAAACAAACATTGGATGTGTATTCACTTTTTGGGTGGTCATAGTGTAGCTGCTCAATAATAAGACGTATGGAAACCCGTTCGTCATAACATTGGACTCAGTGAAAAAAAAAATAAAGCGAAGTCATCACAGAAATAGATCAAATCGAGATAAAAAAGATTCAAGGATAGTTTAGACGGTTGGGTAGCTGGCAGCGGTGGCGATACCGCACTGGTTGTCCTTGTTACGGGACATCAGGATATATCCGGCAACACCCCATGTGTCGCTCCAAGAGTTCTTCACGATGTAATAATCTCCTCCGGTCGGATCAGTTCCTGTCAAACAACACTTTCAAATTAGGTTACTTCAACGGAAGGTGACCGGAAGATTCAAATTTCTTACCGTAACCAACGGCCAACACTCCGTGATCGAGTTGAGTGCTGGAGCAAGCGGGCTCGTTGTACACTCCGCCGGCATACAGCTGGAAGGAGTCCTGCGAGGCATCAATGGCAACGGAGATGGGTCCGACGCTGGCGATGGCGGCGACCAGGGCGGTCTCATCACCCGAGGGAATATCAACAAAGCCAGTGTCCTCAGCAGCCTTCTTGGACTTCTTGTAGACACAAGTGTCATCCTCAGCGGTGTAAGGATAGTCCTTCTCAAGCTCAATGCCGACTTTTTGGATGTAGGTGAAGGCCTGGTCCATAAGACCACCCTCACATCCTTGGTTGCCTGCAAGGAATGAAGAAGGTGTTGGTAACCTGGTCAGTGCTTTGAAAGAGGCACTGACATCCCTCGAATCCTGAAGAGATTCCTTACCTTCGTCACCGGAGCAATCGACCAAGTTCTGTTCGGAGAGAGAGATGAGTTTTCCGGTCTTGCGGAAAGTCTGTCCCTCAAGGGAGCCGGTGGCAGAGAAAGCCCAGCATGAACCGCATTGTCCTTGGTCCTTGACGGGGGTGACGTAACCCTTGGTGCGCCAATCGACGGAAGCTGGGACTTGGATGTTAAGGGGAGTCATGAAGGAGAGTCCCTTGGATTTGTCGGTCTTGTCGGCCATGGCGTAACCGTTCATTGTCTCGACAAATTCGGTGGCGGTCTGAAATGATGAAATAATATCATTTAAGTTAATTTTGAATATAAAAATAATTTTGAGACATCGTTGCCGCCCACTTACCAAGTCACCGTATTTGTTCATGCCGAGGGTATAGGTGTGCTCTCCGAGGCTGGCACGGATGTTGTGGTGCTCGATCTTCTTCAAGTTCTTCTCCCAAATAGTCCGACGGGTCAGATCTTCCGCATCTTCGTAGGTTTTTCCTATACAACACACAAATGTAGGATGGTTACTTGTAAACAAAAAGCCATTTTCCGGCAATTGGTATTGGTTTGTCACAATGAACTCACCGTGTTTGGCCTTGAAGGCAACCCAATCGGCAGTGAGCTCCTCGTTGACAGCTCGATGGACCGCCGCAGCAGCAACTCCAAACAACGCAAGGAGGACAAGAAACTTCATGATTGCTATGCAAGGATTTGAAGAGAGAAGGAGCGATGTAGGAAAGCGAGTACCGCAACTGTGGAGTTCTTAGCTCAGAACTGGTGCGATATATACCCAGGTCCAATCTATTGAGAGGCCAACCATGCAACGTGAGTGCTTTTGTTTGCTGACATATGATGCCGGTTAGAATTCGTCCTTCTGAACAAACCTTCTCATATCTCGTCGCTGTCTACCCCAGTACATAATGTACTAGTACTTTAATCTCTAATAGGGAGGTGAGCCGCAGCAGCTGATCGGTCATTCGGTTTGGTGTGTCAGGTGGATATATCGAGGGCACGTGAAGAACGTACCAGTACGAGTACTAACGACTGCTTTAGCCATTCTTATCATGTGGTGGGACTGGTCGAGTTCGTTTAGATTAATAAGTCATACGGTATTGACGGGTTCGCGAGACGCCGGGCTGCAAAAGCCAGCGACCTTTTTGACATAGAAATGATAAAATATTTCCCAGACTGACTTCCGGAAAGTTTATTCTGCCAGCCGCAAAGATTACCACGTGGTCTATGGCAATTTACATGATACACAACGGTTGCGAAACAAGCTTTTTCTGTACAAAGCTCTCACACTGAAAAAACAAGAGCCATTGAAAGTTTCAACAGGATTTTGCAACTGACAGGATGAAAAGGGAAGTTTACAGCGTAGTGAGCCCGTAACGTAGACTGAGGCTTCTGAACACAAGGACATGTACCAATGCCAAACAATCAAAACCAAAGTAAAAAAAGCATGAAACACAATTTCCAGAGTAAAAATCCAAGTTGGGAAGTTTTCAAGCAAAGAACGGCTACACACAGTCACACCCGAAATGTTCATTCCATAGGAAGGATGGATGTCTTCGTTCCGTGTCCGGTTGTTTTGCTCGGAGGGTCGTCTGCCGTCGGAGCGATATCACTGATGCCAAGCAGATGCTCCAATACGTTACAAGTGCTTGAAAGCGAACCAAAAACTCATCAAACAGTCTCGATTTCTATCATTTTATGCACACCAGGGTGACTGTTGACGGGAATCACACTACGGTACAGTACTGTATGTTCGCGTTAGACAGGGACAGCGTACGAGCTGTGGAACGTTTAATCGGCCACGCGGCGCTTGTGCTGTGTGTACGGTGCACACAGCCGTGCACACGTTCCACTCCACTACGACTGTCCCTGTCTAACGCGAAAATACAGTACTCTACCGTGTTCCCCCGATCTCCAGGGACAGTTTTTTGCCCCACCAGTATATTTGCACCACCCCGGGCCTTCATTGTTCAATGCCATTCACCATATTTTATTGGTACGTGAAAGTACAGATTTTGGAATTCCCGACGCTTGAGCAAACTTTCTGACTGACAAATTTGAACCTTTGAATGCCTGAAATGTGCGTGCGGCTTTTTGAGGCGTATTTACTAAACGGGAAGGTGTTTTGTTCAAGCACATCAGTGAATCAATGCCTAACGGCTGAGAGAAGCAAATATGAAATCTTAACATCTCAAGTTTTTGCGAATACATCAATCAACTGCCGGATAGAGGCTGCGAAGTCTCAGTCAATCACGAGAAAGTGAATCTGAATGAACAGTCAATCGAGTTACGGTCTATGCTGTGTGGGGTGGGGCTTAGCTGTCCCTTGTGATCGGGGGAATACGGTACATTTACCGCACATGCCGGTGAGAGCCACTCCCTAAGCACAACCACAAGCGTCACGTCTACAGGTTTGCGCGGATCGTGGTACGCACATCGGGAAACGGATTGTCAAAAGTTAAAGGAAGTGAGTGATTGATTCAGCATTTGATTGCGAGAGTGCAGCAGTCCAAATTGAGCCGGTAAATTTCGCGGGAGATGCGGTCGCTTACCCGCTGGTCATTTCATTCTCCAAAGTTTGTTTTATCAACTCAACTAATCAGGAGGGCCATCACTTCCAGTCGCCTAAGCTATTCATAGCGTTGTGCGTCCTCACTTCGTGAACCATCTCTACCTTCGTCCGACAGTCAATCGCTTCGTTGAACCGTGTGTCCCATTACATCTGCTTCCTTCCATCGAGCTCCAAGACGTTTTAACTGAATGACAACGGAAAAGGAAAGTCATCAGACAGGCCTGAGGTTTCCCGAGTTTCATTCACGTCCGAATCACCAGTTCAGAAGAATCACATACTGTACGCTCCCGATCTCGAGGGTCGGTTATGCCCCACCCCCGCTGATGCACATCAAGCTTCAGCGGATCGTTCAATTCCGTTCATTGCCCTGTTGGTTTTTGCCTGACAGGTTATGCTAACTTGCTTGATTGAAACGATGATTTCGGTTTCAAAATTTGTAAGTCAATAAAGTTTAAGTGAATCTGAATGAACAACCAAGGGAGCGACAGAGCGTGTTTTCGGGCTGGACTTAAAATCGACCCTTGAGATTGGGAGCGTACAGTAACACTTACACATCCAGGAGAGCCGCGCTGCGAGCGCAACAACTACGGGGTCTCCATCTATTTCGTGTCTCGGGGTACGCACATCTGGAAATGAAGAATTGTCAAGATCACAGGAAGTAAAGGAAGTGGCAATAATAATAGATTTGAGGTAATGAGGCGCTACACTGATTTGAGCCAATAAATGTCGTGGGAGAAGCTGGTCACTGGTCATTTGACTCTCAATGTTACTATCAAGCTTCTCTGTAAATGTCACACGGATGAAAATTGGGCAAATGAAGGGGATCGAACGGACAGACATTAAATAATGCAAACTGACAGACAGACATAATAAATAATGCAAACTGACAGACATAATAAATACCAGGTAATGCAAACTGACAGACAGACATAATACCAGGTAATGCAAACTGACAGACAGACAGACATAATAAATACCAGGTAATGCAAACTGACAGACAGACATATTAAATAATGCAGACAACATATTCGCGTTTACCTCCATCCATTTTGTTGTATTCCTCTTCCTCCTTCGCCCGTTTCTGGAGCCATTCCAGACAATTGCTCACAATTTCAGTCTTTCAAATCAGTAAACACAGACGGCAAGTTCCCGCCCTCAATCGCATCTTCCTTAACGAGTCCCACTACAGTATCGTAGACTTCAAAGAGCTGGTCGGTTACGTTCAGGACTTCGTCGGCATGCAAATCTGCTTAAATTCCTTGGTCCACCCCGGATCCAGCGTCTCCAAGTCAACATGCGGCAGGTTCAATTTCCAATGAGCTAAAGTCATCAGTTTTTCGATTCGGACCGGGGGGGGGGCAATTGCCCACTAGCCACCCCCGTGTACGCGCCACTGATTGGGGGGGGGGACTCTCGAGAGCTCTTGCCCCCAGTCCCGTCCCACCTAGTCTTAATATAAGAGCTGATTTGTGTCTCTCTTCAAAATTTATCACATTCGACAAAAATTCGGCGACAATGGAGCCTCCCGTCATCACTGTCACGGATTTGAAGGACCCGAGAAAAACTGATCGACGAATTTTATCCATTAAACGACAAGCGGGAGATAAAGCTAGTGGCGAAAGAAGTTCCAAGCGAAGACCGCCTGTGATCTCATCGACCCAATTGGATAAACCAGATGATAACTCCGCTTTACTGTCGTAAGATCAGTTTTTGTTTCAAAAGACAAGATGTTTGACGAGCTATTTTGTTTCTAAACTAGTTCTCTTGCAGTGGCGTTTCGCTGATGAAATTGAAACGATTGGAGGTTGGAGTGGAGTTGCTGAAATTACCTCGCTTTGGAGCTAAATTGAATGCTGCGCCCTCGGATCTGGATAGACTGAGCCGGCGATTGCAGAAGATTTATGACTGTAAATGGGAGGCGTTCAAATGGCCCCGTTATCGGGAGATTGTGTTATTCGGAGGGTAAGGAATTGCAATCAGAGGAATGGGACTTCATTGCCTTTCGTTGATTGATCGATGAACGCATGAGTCAATTTGAGCAGTTTTACTTTATGGCTTGCCGTTGATTGATCGATGAACGCATAAGTCAATTTGAGCAGTTTTACTTTATGGCTTGCCGTTGATTGATCGATTAACGATTGAGTCAATTTGAGCAGTTTTACTTTATGGCTTGCCGTTGATTGATCGATGAACGCATGAGTCAATTTGAGCAGTTTTACTTTATGGCTTGCCGTTGATGGGCTGATCGATCGTGTCGCTGTTTTTCATCTAGCCTTGTTTACGGTCGATTGACGAAATCCCGTTTTATAGTCTTGATTGAATGTCTCCGCATTTTTACCAATATACTGTGGTTTCGTACGTAAAAGGTATCATTAATGGAAACTCAGTTGTTAGTTTTGAAACACATTGATCCATCATTCCGTCAATCGATTGATTGATTTTATATTCCGTAGGACCGATGGATCAACGAAGAAGAACTGTGATGGCCTTGTGGGTCGGCTCAATGTACACGATCTAACCGTGGAAGTGGCACATTTTCGTGGCACCTTCGGCTCCTACTTCGGGAAACGCATGACACGGGACGGCGAGCAAATCACGGTGCTGAGCCCATTCGAGTCGTACTTTCTAATGGACACGGTTAGTCGTCTGGCGATCTACACACAGTACGTTCATGTTCTCCGGCTTTTATCTGTTGTCTTTTTTCAGGGTACACTTGAAGTAAAAATGTCCGATTCCTGCGTCCTCGCAGTGGAAGACGTCCGTGCGCTTATGGAAGCCGGTGTGATAAATTTTGCTCGGCGCTACGCCATTTTCTCGGAAATACATCGCGCCACGCAATTGTACGCTAAAGCGTACGGAGCTGTTAGGAAGGCCAAAGACGACACGAGGAACTTATCCGCGGAGACCTCCGATAACCGATCGGCTGCGGTAGACATTGATGATTCGCGCTCTTCAACACTTATTCCCGGGGACCTGAACCAAACTGACAAAGAAGCTCTGCCTTGTCTCTCCACCGTTAAAAAATTCGGCAGAAATTGGAAATCGGTGGAAGAAGCGCGGGTGATTGTGGGGCTTCCAGTCACACCGGAAGCTGGATCGGACGTTCTCAGTCATCCTGCAACTACCGCCGTGCCGTATGAAATCCCTCCCTTTTCTTTCACCGGAATAGACTATCCAGCTCGAAGTAATATAGTGCGGTCAGAGCAGCGACCGGAAAGTTTGGACGTTGCCTTTACTTGCTACAGCAAAGTATCCACCATCGGCGTCACCACTCCTCAGTTCGACGTGGCGCTCGTCGATTTTCGACGTCGCGACATTCCAATAACGGATTTATTTACCGCCTTGACAAACCGAGTGGATCCAGTGTTGCCGATGTACGTGGCCAAGGAGGACCTGGGCCAGTTGAGCGGGTTCGCTGCAGTTTTAGCCGACGTGCCTGTTGTGTGCTATCAGGGATTGGATGACACCTGAATGATCATATGGCTTTTCACGAGCTGTGACTTCAGAGTCGTTGAAACGGTTTTCTGAGAGTACTCCATGAAGAGAATTCATATTAGTCGTCCTTTGTAAAGGAAGACATGGCAACGTTTGACCTGCGAGTTAATTGTAAATTTATAAAATGGCAGTTAAACAAGTTGGTATTATTATCCGCTCTTCTGGTTGAGCAAACTTCTGTTGAAAATCATGGCTGGACGGGATGGGATGATGGGCCGGCCGAACGCGATTCAGCTGGACCGGCTCCTGGCTGAGCGAATCAATCATTACGAGCCTGACAGTCAAATCCGTGCCGGCGAGTTCCACCCGCGGCTATCGCGTCCGAAAGGTACTCAGTTCAGAATGGAATACGCGATTTGGCGTTCACTCCAGTAAATCTGAGCTGATGTAGATGCGGCCATTACGAGAAAAATTATGGCGGACCACGATTATATTGATGATAACGAACCGCCCGGTACGGACTGCATACAAAATTGCATACACGAACTGCATACAAAAGAGAAATATCTAAAGATCTAGTCGGATGAAAGTCGCGATCAATAAAGTGCGTTTTTTCTGTAGCAGCGATAATGGATCAGTTGAGGCTGCAGCAGAAGCCGCCTTACGAGCGATTTGAACTGCCGATGACCACCGCGCAAGAATACGGTTTCTACAATACGACACCAATGGTCCAAACATGGCAAAAATCTTGCGCTAACCGAGTTAAGCCATTACACTCGTTGCATGGCTGTTGTACACAGCTGTCGAGTTAAAACGCTTAATTCGGTTAGCGCAAGGGTTTTGCCACGTGTGTAATAAGAGTTTAGCCTGTATTTGTTTGGTTGCCTGGCTGTAGTTTGATTTGATGGGATGCCGTTTGGTCTCTGTTGCAGATTGCGGCGGACCGGACCGATTCGCGAATGAATTTTCCGCGGAACAATTCGGAGATCACAGAAATCCCAGACCTTTACACAAGAGACAAGAACCAAGAGAAGGCAAAGAAATTGTCGCTATCTTAACTGAGAGAAATGTCTTCCTGTGCATATGTGACAACGGTACAGCGGTACAAGGTTCTTTCATCTTACCTGGTTCCTTGGTTCCTTCGCTGCCTTAATGGTTTGGGTTTGAATTGAATTGTCACAAAGAAGTCTGTCCAAAACCCGAAACCGGAAGATGTCCTTCAAATGATGCGCCGTAACCTGTGTGATCAATCAATATAGTCGAAGTCCTGAGATTCGAACGGTCACATGAGTTTATTTCTATCGAACCGTTTACTAGGAGCCGGCTGTTGCTAGTTTGGAGTTCGAGACAGTAAAGTAGAAACAGAACTGTGACGTCAATCGAATCTCGGGACTTAGACTGTACTCAATCAAATACAAGGGACTGATGGCTAGCCATCGGGTACAAAATGTTGGAAACGGCTGATGTTTTCAATCAAGCTTACTCGTACTTTAACTAATAGTATTTAATTAATTCCGGTGTCTATTCTTCTACTCCTGATTAATTTCCCGCCGAAGTATTCCCGGTAATGCAGATGTTCCGCAATTTTTCGGTATTCAGTGTACGTTCGCCAGCCAGTGTGATTTAATATCTGCCGGTGTTTCGTCCGAGTTTTCTTGCATCGCCTGTGATTGATTGTTTGATCTACTCCTCCCGGATATAATCGCGTTTGTGTGTGGTGTGTATTATAATTCGCCGATTCTGTGACCGTTACTATCCTTTCTATTTTTTGTGAGACAAACTTAAACGTCTTGGTAATCGGTCGATGCAAGTGCGACACAGCTGTTGAAGTGTTACACGACCGGGAGCGATCTCAACCAGAGGAAAGACTTCGCTTTTGTAACATTTTTCCTCTTTCTGGTCCAGCGGACGCCTTTCATTCATGCTTTCTCAGACGCGAATTGGCAAGAAGAACCAATGCTCCATCTGCGGGCCTGTGCGCTCAAGGTGCTACCTCCGATCTGGATGACGCAATATAATCTTGCGGTAGTTTCGTATGCTTGTGATCATCCTTTGATTTATTGATTTGATTGCGTAGTATATCAAAACATGCAGTTTCGTATGCTTGCAATGATGCTTTGATTTATTGATTTGATTGCGTAGTATATCAAAACATGCGATTTTCGACGGTTCGCTGGTTGCATTGCGCTTCAACTCCAAAGCTCCTGTCCAGCGGTTTCCCACCTCCGTTTGCGTTCCTCAAAACCGGAAAGGCATGCCCAGACATCATCAGCCAAACGCTCCGGTCCTTCACCACCGGCTCGGACAAAGCCCACGAGATCATCAGCGACCTGGTCAACGATTCCTCCGAGGAGTACTCCTTTGCCCGCGAATACCTCCGCATTCCCGGGACGAAGCAGCGGCTCTTTCTTGTCCAACCACGCATCAAATATGGCCCGCGACGGAATATGTTGACGACATCGGCGCTGCAAGCCGCGGAAAACACCACCCTCGTGGAGACATTGGGATGGGAGATTGCTGATACGATTACCCTGCCGGTCGCTTCCCTGGACAGTCCGCACATCTTCGGCAGCGGGAACTTTGCGATGCTTCAGGAAACCATCCGGTCGGGGGCCGCGAAGGGCATTTCCGGGATCTTTTTGGGCGCGAATATTTTGAACAACATGCAGATGAAGGCGTTTCGCGATGCCTTCCATCTGCCGATCTACGACCGCTACCGAATTGTCTTGGAGATTTTTCGCAGCCATGCCAGGACAAGGGAGGCGAAGTTGCAGGTGGCGCTGGCAGAGCTGCCGTATTTGCGGTCGGTGTTTCGCGCAGCGGATGGGGACAGTTCGGGTATTCAGCCGCAATCGGCGTCTTCCAGCGGACAAACATGGATTGGATTAAGGAAACAGCTTATTCAGGTAGGGATGTAGCAACAGGAATGGGATTTGGTTTTTGATTTGAAATCCATTTGATATGCTTTCAAAATATTTAAACGGATTTCAGAGTGTTTTTCGTTTCAAATTCGTAGGACAATAATGTTTCCTCAGAATTTAATTTAACGTTATGTTTCTGATGATGAGGCACTGTTAGTTCCTTAATGGTTATGTCTAATTTTTGAATTCAAAAATCAAGATGGGACGTGTTGCCGTCGGACACCATCCTCTTTGAATTTGAGATGAGACTTGATCTGTAATGAGATTTAATGAGATGGGACTTGATCTGTAATGAAATCTGATGAGATGAGACTTGATCTGTAATGAGATCTAATGAGATGAGACTTGATCTGTAATGAGATCTGATGAGATGGGACTTGATCTGTGGATAAAGTGTGGCAGTGGTAGGATGATTTTGAGGGTGTTCTGCTCTTTATATTTTAGGACAGAGAGAGCAAGATCAGAAAGGAGCTAGAAAGGATTCGAGCTCAACGCTCTTTGAACCGGCAAACCCGAACGAAAAACGAAATCCCGAGTATCGCCATCGTTGGCTACACGAACTGCGGGAAGACGTCCATTATTAAAGCCCTTACGAACGACTCCAATCTCGTGCCAGAAAACAAGCTATTTGCCACCCTGGACGTTACTTCGCACGCCGGTCAACTGCCAAATAACATCACTGCATTGTACATTGACACGATCGGGTTTATTTCCGATATTCCGACCATGCTGATTGCGTCATTTGCCGCGGTATTGGAAGAAATCACTGTCGCTGACGTCATTGTCCATGTGAGACAGCGTACACTACATACTGTACTGTACTCCTCATCCCGACCTGCCTGCAGTCCCTAAGGTGGCGGTACTTTTTTGTCCTTCATTCAGGTGCGGGACATCAGTCATCCCGACACCAAGTCACAGAAGGAAACAGTGCTGCAGCAGTTGAAAGAACTGAACCTGCCAGAGCGGCTCCTGTCGAATGTGATTGAAGTGTGCAATAAATGCGACCAAATTTCGAAGTACGTGTACATGAGCTGTTGTAATATGGCGCCTTTGATTTTTCCCAAATTCCTTACAATGTTAAGAGTTGTTTTTCCAGTTTAGAGACAGTCAAAAAAGAGATTGTCCCGGAGGAGGATGCCTTATTCACTTCCGCTGTTACCGGCGAAGGACTGTACGCACTGCGCGAACGAATGGAAGAGGTCTTGCTCGAAAATTCCGGCCTCACCGAGAAATCTTTTCGTGTTCCACAATCTGGAAAGGAACTGAGGTGCGCCGAGATCTTCACGCATGAAAAACGGAATCTATTGTGAATCGTTACACCTTTATGTTGCAGCTGGTTATATAGAGAGGGACATGTACATTTTGCGGAAGCCGATCCAACAGACAGCGAGTTCCTGATTGTTCACGTTACCATTTCTCCCTCTGCTCTTGCACGATATGTTCATGAGTTCAAAAAAGCTGTCTATCTGGATAGAAAATCTATGAGAGCAGCACGCGTACGAACTCCTAAGCCGGAGGCATGACAAACCGTTTTTTCCCTGCCAGGAGGCTGTTTTGGCCTAGGAAGTTGTTCTGGAATAGGAAGTTGTTCTGGAATAGGAAGTTGTTCTGGAATAGGAGGCTGTTCTGGCCTAGGAAGTTGTTCTGGAATAGGAAGTTGTTCTGGCCTAGGAAGTTGTTCTGGCCTAGGAAGTTGTTCTGGCCTAGGAGGCTGTTCTGGAATAGGAAGTTGTTCTGGCCTAGGAGGCTGTTCTGGCCTAGGAAGTTGTTCTGGCCTAGGAAGTTGTTCTGGCCCAGAACTTTAAAGTCTCCACACCAACCAAGTCAAATCCGGAGAATATTTCAATAAATAAAATTATAACTAGTACAGCAGTATATCATACAAGTAACATGTAAAAATTGGGCAGCCGATCAGAAAAAGAAACAGTAAAAAATTAATTGCCCTTGAATTGAACCTTGCGTGAAAATGCGGGTACCGTTGGACTACTGCCCAGCCACGGCCATGCTCTTGTCCATGAACTTCCTTTTGGCAAAGCACAGCCACCACTGAAAATTATATCCAACAAGATTTTAAACTGAGGAAAAGGTCATAGCCATACGATGAAAACTAAAGCCTAAATGACTTCAAAGAAAGCTGCCTACCTTGCTGGGCTTGTCAGTGGCGGGATCGATTACGCGGTCAATCAGACGTAAGCCAGTTTCCTGCCGAAGTTGTTGGAAGTATGCACGCATGTTGTCTGTGAAGGTAGAAACATTTCAGATATCTGGTGGGTTAAGAATTGAGGGTTCCCTACATCCCATCAGGTCAGCGTTTACCTACCTTCTTCAGCCCGGTCTTTTGGTTTGGAATACATGGAGGTCAATGGAAATCCCACCTCCCCTGGTAAGGGATAGCTGGACAGGGCCAGCGTGCTCAGCTCTTTGATTGCCTGCGTTTTCCCGCTACACTGCAAGCATTCAACATGCCTTGTCTCAAAGATACAAGCAGAATCAACAAGCAGAAAATTCCACGAATCTTCGCGGTTGAACAGACAGTTATGGCGAAGGTTTTGTGCTACTACCGCTGTGCGCGGTCGGTCGTACGTTCGCAACAATTCCATCGCTTTATGGTCTGTTATCTGCTTTCTGTTATTTCCTGGTCTATCTGTTTGTATGTTGTCTGTCTGTCTGTCTGTCTGTCTGTCTGTCTGTCTGTCTGTCTGTCTGTCTGTCTGTCTGTCTGTTTGTCTCTCTGACTAGCTATCAGTGCTCTTACTTACTTTCTGAAGTTTTCTTAGACAATCGCTGATGTAGAGTGTCACGTAAATCATAACACGATCGGCTTCCGACTAAAAATACATAAAATCACCCTCAACGAAACGCCAAGCTAAAGCGGTTCATGTACATACTATGACACATCGTGAACACCAACCTTGATTTCGTAGTTACGGAAGAAAACATTAGCCTTGAAGTAATAAATGGCTTCGTCAATGACGTCCAACGCTTCCCCTGTGCAAAAAAGTCGTTTACCGATCCGCGTACTGAACGGTGAACACCTCCAACTGATTACCAGTAGTGTGTCACCGCAACGCTTGATTTCTTGATTGATGCTCTTAAAAATATTGCTAATGAGTGAGCGTCAATCGTTTGAACAACAGAATCAACGCGTGATTTTTGTCATTTCTGTGTTTAAATTCCTTCAATGAGCTACAACGATGACCAATAGCGCACAAAAAGCCACGGGAAAGTGTTGTTTGCAATTCAGGAAATTCAATAGCTGATTGGATCACAGAACGATGCTTGATTGGTTGATTTGATTTCCTCGGTACCTCAACTTCATTTCACGTACCTTCCGCAGCCATTTTGGGGGCTGGACCTTTGAAATTTGTCTTCAACGGTAGCAGAGCCATATTCCCAATCTTCTTCTCCGACACCAATGTGGAATGGTAAGCCTAGTCCAAAGAAATGCAAGCATAACAAATTAACACTCTAATACAGAAGAAATCAACACAATCAACACAATCAACTGATGATTATCCAACACAAAAACTTACAGGCATCTTGTTCCGGCACTTGCAAATTACAGGGCAGAAATTTCCCCTCTCACCATAAACTAAAAGTTTGTCAAAATCTCAAGAAGCAAAAATGCGGGTAGAATTCAGAAGATTAGAAACGGACAATAAATGTGAGGTCGCCGAAGATGATCATTGACTGACTCCCATCAAACACAACGTACGAACGTATCCTCTGAAAAAGGTAAACATTACGTATAAACGTACGTTGTCAGATCGGTCACCGCTGATTTTTTCATCTCTCACTTTGATTCCTTATGACGATTTTTCTTCTGTCCGCGTTATTTTTATGTTTTGCAGTTCTGTATAATTTTAAGTGGAATTAAAATTGCTGGTCGGAGATCGCTGAATTTGGAAAATGCGATACGCGCAGCTGGTGATGGGTCCCGCGGGAAGTGGCAAGGTACTTGTAGAATCGGGATAACTTGCGCCGGTTTTTGGACCCCCTCGTAAATTTGTACCGGCGGTCCCAAATAGTTTTGCAATCAATCAGACGGGTTGGTTTGTACTGCCAGCATGAGCTTGTGGCGCAAGTTATCCCGATTCTACAGTAATGATGAGTGATGCACACCGGTATTCGGAAGAAAGATCGGCTTCTCCTTCCCATCATGACAATAACATCGACTGATTTTGTTTAGTCGACGTATTGCGCGACCATATTAAATCACTGCAAAGACATGGGGAGAAGCGTGTATATAATCAATCTCGACCCGGCGGCGGAATACTTTGAGTACGACGTGATCGCAGGTATAATATTTTGCTTGGACGCTTGGGTTGTTTGAGATGTTTCGTTAAATTACTTTCTTGATATGTCAGACATTAGGGATTTGATTAGTCTGGATGACGTGACGGAGGATGAGGAGCTACGCCTTGGCCCGAACGGTGGACTAATTTTCTGTTTACAGTAAGCAGCAGCTCTGATTGATTGATGGATTGCCAATGCGTTGATTAATGGATTGCCAATGCGTTGATTGATGGATTGCCAATGCGTTGATTAATGGATTGCCAATGCGTTGATTGATGGATTGCCAATGCGTTGACTAATGGATTGCCAATGCGTTGATTGATGGATTGCCAATGCGTTGATTGATGGATTGCCAATGCGTTGATTGATGGATTGCCAATCGGTTGATTGATTGATTGCCAATGCGTTGATTGATGGATTGCCAATGCGTTGATTGATGGATTGCCAATGCGTTGATTGATGGATTGCCAATGCGTTGATTGATGGATTGCCAATGCGTCGATCTCCACTCGATGTTTATCAGGCCTGCATCGATTGATTGAGCGATTGACACCTTGGACTTTTTATTGCATCTGGCCGAACTGATCTGATTTGGGGAAAGTGTTTTGTCCATTTTAATAAACATTCCTATTTGTTCGGATGTTGTTGCATTCTGTATTGAATGATTGAACAATGTTTCAGGCATCTTGTTGAGAATCTGAACTGGTTGGAAGAAAAACTGGGCCGCTGTGAGGACGACTATTTCATATTTGACTGTCCCGGTAAATCTCGCATGCCTGACTTTTGTGTTGATACAACTAAAAGTCAGCAATGTATTTCTTACTCTAATGGTTGGTTAAAATTTTTCCAGGCCAGATTGAGCTTTTTACACATTTGCCCGTCATGCGGACCCTGATTAATCAGTTTGAGAGCTGGGATATTCGAACGTGTGGTGTCTTCCTGCTCGACGCCCACTATATGAATGAAACGACAAAGTTCTTTTCCGGTGCGTTAGTCGCTCTTTCGGCAATGATCACGTTGGAGATACCCCACATCAACCTGGTGACAAAGATGGATCTCCTAAACGAAGAGGATAAAGTTGCTATTCAAAGGTAATTTCATTGGCATCTGGATCAGTCTTAATAATCACCGACGTTCGAAACGTCTGCAGACAGTTATGTCTGATCGTCAGTCTTAATAATCACCGACGTCCGAAAAGTCTCCAGACAGTTACGTCTGACCGTCAGTCTTAATATTCACCTACGTCCGAAATGTCTACAGACAGTCATGTCTGATCGTCACCTACGTCCGAAATGTCTGCAGACAGTTACGTCTGATCGTCAGTCTTAATATTCACCTACGTCCGAAACGTCTGCAGACAGTCATGTTTGATCGTTGCAGATTTCTGGACATGGACACGGACTTACTCGGTGAAATGACGGATGAGCCTTGGATGCGCCGTCATTTGAAACTGAGTCGTGCTATCGCTGCTCTGGTACGGATGGAAATACTGCACCGGCTGGGTTCATTTGCGTTATTCTCTCAACAGCGACTTATTTTCATCTAGTTTGACGACTACAATTACGTTTCCTTCCTGCCATTCGATCAAACTGATGAGGAAAGTATCAACGATATCCTGATGACGATAGACAACAGCATCCAGTATGGCGAGGACTTGGAGCACAAAGAGATACCGGTACGTGCTTATGCGACTGCTTCCCGGTTGCGCTTTTCGTCACTTTGACTTAGCATGCTACCTGTCTGTGTGTGCCTGTCTGCTTCCCGGTTGCGCTTTTCTGGTTTTATCACTTTGACTTAGCATGCTACCTGTCTGTGTGTGCATGTCTGCTTCCCGGTTGCGCTTTTCTGGTTTTGTCACTTTGACTTAGCATGCTACCTGTCTGTGTGTGCCTGTCTGCTCATTATTGTCTGTATGTTTTGCCTGTAGTGGTTGTAGACATTAGCCTTACCTTGCTGCAATTTTGGCCTGACCAGTCTCGATCCGATCTCCAATGGGGCGCTCTCCTGTCTGTGGCTTAGTACAGTATGCCTTTATCTGTTCCGTGTCTATTTGTGAGTGACCGACTTTGGTTTTAGGACGAACGAGACCAAGAGGACGAGCGCGGAGCACAAGGGCAAGACGATGATTAAATTAGAAATTCTTAATTTTGTTTCTCTGAAATACATTGTCACGGAGGCATGGTTGTTCCGGCACAATAGTGCTTTCACAAGATCGGCCTCTTTTAAATCTGCTTTCTTCGTTGTTACAATTTCGCCGAAGCGGCAGTTTGTACAAGAAAAGAAGGAACTATGGAACGGGGGAGAGAGAAGAAGTGCTATTCACATTTTTACAAAAATAGCGAGAGAAGGGCGTGGTAGCAAGCAGCACTTTTTACATGGAATGTTGGAAATTGGAATCTGAAGTTTGGCCAAGCGTGGAATGTGCCGGGCGGCTGCGGGAGATTAGATCCAGTTGAAAGGTTTTCGGGACGAGCAGAGACAGTAAGATCTTCCAATTGAGATCCACCTGCACGCCCACTTTCGGGGCGATGGTGTAGCGCTGGAGGAGGCCAGAGAAGGATGTGAAGAGCTGCATCATGGCCATCTGATCACCCAGACACAGTCGGCGGCCTGAAAGAAAGAGAATTCTGGTGTTAACAATTAGCATTAATGTAACATTTCAGGATTGTTTTAGATAGAATGGATTAATGAACAGACAATCAGACAGAGGGTTAGACAGGGAGACAGACAAACAGGCAGACAGACAGACACAGATGGATGGCTATGGGTTTTCAGTTAGTTGTTCTTACCGGTGCCGAAAGGAATGAAGTTATCTGGCCGGAATGTTTTGCCTTCAGCATTAAGGAATCTGGAAGGACGGAATTGTTGTGGATTTTCCCAGTACCGAGGATCCTGATGGACATCCCAAATCAGCGCAAGGACAACAGTCCCTTTCGGGACTTCATAGCCACGGAACTCGGCACCTCCGTCGTGCACTAGAAAGCAAACCAAAAGCCATTTAAGGAAATGTTCGGTTATAAAAATGTCTTAATTGTAGACGTTTAAAGGAAAAGCGTTCAATTTACCTGCGCGGGGATGGCCAAAGGGGAGAACTGGTCGCAGACGAAGGCACTCGAGGATGGTGGCCTCCGTGTAAGGGAGAAGGGAGAGATCATTCCAGCTGACCAGTCGGTCCTCGTCACCAATGACGCTTTCAATTTCATCCTGGATCTTCTGCTGAATCTCTGGATATTTCGCCATATATAGCATCATCCACATCAGAGAGTACTTTATGGTTTCAGTGCCGGCGCAGAAGAGATCGGTGATGGTCTGCATCAGCTGAATTTCTGCACAGAAAAATTCAATCCGTAAGACAAAAGATCGAAAAATTTAGAAATTCTTGAACTTCTGTCTGTCTGTCTGTCTGTCTGTCTGTCTGTCTGTCTGTCTGTCTGTCTGT
>LRSR01009905.1:0-12701 GCA_001579985.1 Hypsibius dujardini | reverse complement strand
GGAAGAACCTGAACATACAAACTATTAGAATGAATAATATATTGCTGAGAGAAGGGGAAGTGAAGACTACTGAAGATCTAATACACAGAAACAGAGGTTTATATAGGAGAACTAAATATTGGAATATTTAATACTTAAATCAAATACTAAATCATACATGGCATTGGGATCGAAATGTTTTTGTCAACCAGATGTCCGGCGACCAAATGTCTAGGGGCCCATAAGAAGTGCGAAAGTATTTATTTCGACTTCTGATTCAACTTCCGATTTCAACAGTGGCAACAGGTTTTCCCGGCGAACACGAATTATTAACTTGAAGAAATCGTACAATGACTCAAAGATGACCAACTGGCAGAATTACTCATGTTCCGAATTCGCAAAAAAAGTCGTTCGAAAGTTTGCTGTTTACAAGAGCTTTTTTAGCCGGTGAACCGTTTTTCTTCAATTAATATCTCTGGAGCGAACCAGCAATGGCGACTCTTGGATCATCTTTTTCCACCAATGCGAAACGTATCAATTTGAGCCCGTGGTAATTCTGCTTTCTGCACAGTTATTCTGCAATTTCTGGAAGTTACCATGTTCGCTGGGGAAACCTGTTGCTACAGTCGAAACGAAAGTTCAACCAGGAGTTGGATGTCTTAACAGATTACAGTCATTTTTATTGCTAAACCCAATTGTTTCAAAGGTTAGTTGGGCGATAATCAAGCTGACAAGACAAATACAGACAAAAGCATAATGTAGAATATTGCTCACGTGAACTAGAAAAATATCTTGTTAGTGCAATGGACGGTTGGACGGCGGACGACGACGGATGGCTATTCCACAGGTAAAACCTGAACTCTGTCAGCTCTAGACTGAGGACGGGGAGCATCAAGTGCCAGTAAGAGTTTCAAATCAAGCAAACGATTTGTTCGGCCGTACTGATCCGCATAGGCCACTAATTTCAGAGCAGTAAGAACCGAACCAACAATTAAATCAGGATCGGTATCAACTGATGCTAATAAACCTATCAATTGGCCATAAGCTTCATGTAGTCTCTCAGAGCCTATCCAGACTGCACTTGCTAATTTATCTACCATCAACATCGCCTCCACACTGCTCGTGCCGGCTTCAGTGTAATGACTTTGAATTTTCTTGATGATCTCTTGGAATTCCCTCTCCAATCGATCTCGATCCTTTTGTAATATTTCGCGCTGTTGCGCTTGGGCATCTCGGGATTCCTTAAGTTTTGGCAATTCTGAAATGGCAACAGCTTTCCGCTTTTGTAAAGCCTCAACCGACCAATTCTTAATTTGCTGCTCCAATAACTGGATACGTTGACGCAGAGCCGCCACATTTTCACGAGCAATACTTTCACCGTTATTGACGTGCACATCACGCACTTTCCAGGAGAAGATCCAAAAGCTTCCTCGCTCTTCGGTATGATAGTCCCTATGCACTTGAACCTGGTCTTCATAATGCGGTATCTTGTCTTTCAACGTTTGCAGTTCAATTTCCATTCGCTGTTTGGCTGCCACTGAGTCGCCTGCTGCTTGCTCACAGATCTCAATTTCGTAGTCTGTAGCATCAATTTTTCCCTGCAGCGCACCGGATTCTTCGGCAGATAATTTCAGCTGTTGGGATAATTCGATCAGTTCTTTCTCCTTCTTGTCGCGCTTCTCAAGCAGACTTTTCACATGAGCGCCAGCGGCCTCTGGTAGCAGTGCTGTGTAGATGGCAACCAAATCTTGTCGCGCTGTATCAATAAACTGGTCCAGCTCGGTAATGTACCCCTGGTTGAGCTGGCGGCCCAGTTCCTGTAATACTTTGAGGTCGTATGGCGTTAATCCTCGCTCGAGTGCTTTACAGCTTTTGACAATAAACTTGAAAGCCGTAGCGCTGGTGAGGCTTAAGCCTTTTCGAATGGCGGCGCTGACGGACGAATACGAAACACTGAGCCGTTGCAGGCTGGGGACAACCTTCTTGGGTACAAGACCTGTCGCTTCGTTGATCGTCTGCGATATCAATCGGAACTTGACTAGAGAATTATCCAGAGCCATATTGCTAATTGTTGTCGAGAGCAGACCGACATCCGCTGCCGTCATTTGTCGCACAACAATTTGATTCTCTTGGGCCATGGCGATGGAAAGGCACGAAATGCTACTAAACTCGTAGCTAGCAGACACTACAATAAACAGTAGAGCAACAAACATATTACCTAAATAAATATAGAAGAACAGTATAATATGGAATTAAACAGAAATTTACAATTTATCAATGGTAAAACGTATTTTCCAGAGGAGTATAGAAAGACAAAAATTGGAGGTAAAAATAGCGCCTACAAAACGTTTTATGCATTTGCTAGGCACGTTTATCAGTGGAGAACCGATTAGGTATTATTAACGCTGGTATGAAAAATTGATATACAGTCGGCGAAGAAAACCTCCATACAACTAGCAGCGTGTAAGCTAGACGTTTATTGGTCCATTTTGACGTACGCACCAAACGCAAGCTAGTTTGTATGGTGTATTCAATTGCCATTCGTTAGTAGTTGCATCGCGCCTCGCCTGGGCTGTATCATCGCGATGCTGTACATCAACTAATGGCAATTGAGAAAGCTGTATTAGCTCATTTGCTATTGGTCCATACGTAAAAATAGACCAATAGCCCTTGAGCTTGCATGCTATTGGCTGTATGGAGGTTTTCTTCGCCGATTGTATATCAATTTTTCATATCAGCGTTAATAATACCTAATTGATATTCCACTAGTTATAAGTTACAACAGTTATATATATGAGTATCAGTTATAAGAAATTTACAGTGCGTGCCTACTTACATACAATTCCTATACGCGAATAGATTTAAGATGTAATGTATCATGTCACACGAACATAATTGCTATTTTTTTATCCATTATTTCATCGACAACCGATCCTTTAGTTAAACCCCCTAAACCTATGACTAAGTGATAAACCAAGGGTACAAATGAAGCGACCAGACAGGGATCAACATACCATTTACTTTTGAGTGTATCATGTTCAGTGAGAATTGCTCTGTACATAGCCCTATGGAATACATAACTGATTTCGAAACAAATTTGCCAACAACTAAACATTTGGTGCGACATTTTGCTTTTGTAATTATGAATTCTTCCTGAGCTACACAAAAATGTGGGGAGGGGAGACATAGATTATTGCCAAAGATTGAATTTGTGGGTAGCTTATGTTGGATGTAGCCCAACTAGTAGAGTTCATATACTTATTCCATGATTACCTGTTTACTTCCTTTACCAATTATGATCACCTAGCTAATTACCTTTACGAGATTCTGCTCAATAAGCGATCTATATTCACTCCATTATTTAGTTCTCCTATATAAACCTTTCTTTCTGTGTATTAGATCTTCAGTAGTCTTCACTTTCTCTTCTCGCAGCAATATATTATTCATTCTAATAGTTTGTATGTTCAGGTTCTTCCCTCCTATCAGGGACGGTGGCCTAACACTTAGTACTATTTAAGCTAATCAGAATTCAGCACTAGAATCGAGCTTGGTTGTTTAGCGCACCGAAAGTTCTCATTTATCGTACACCCAACGATTGGTCATCATCAGTCTATATACTAAAGCGCAAATACAGCTTCCACCATCCCTACTTTTATGAGATAAGAAGGCGAAAGAGGTGCCGCAAATATGTGACCTACATGATATGCATATTTAAATAATGAACAAACTTTTGCCGGGCCCTCAAACCTGATACCACTGCGTATTAGTCTTAACAGAACAACGCCTTGTATGCAATCGGTAAAGTAAAACAATAATATAGGTTAAAATAACATTGTTATTTAAGGAAGGAGTAGTCATTGTTTAAATGGACTTCGGATTGTGTCACGGAGCAGCGTACAGTTATTAAGGGTCATGATGCAAAATTCGCCGTATATTCTTGGACCAAGCAGAAAGTTTGAAGCACTGTGTTTGCACCTTCTTGGTAAGCCAAACGATTGGTTATCATCAGTCTATATACTATGGCACAAATATAGTTCGATCATTGTTTAAATGGATTTCGAATTGTGTCATCGAGCAGCGTACAATTATAATGGGTCACGATGCAAATTCACCGTATATTCTTCGATTAACAAGGGAATTTTGCATCTCTGGAAGGCGAAATTTTCTACCTTTTTTTGTGTACAAATAACTTAGTTCTCAATATTTCAATTGAAAAAAAATACAAATGCCTCCTATCATTTTTTAAAAATCAAAAACCAATCCGTGGTGGTACATAGGGGGCGCTCTCAATTTTACCGCATGCTGCGTGCATTGATTGAATTATTTGTTGACACGAGCGAGTACACTGGCTTGTTTGCGGGCGTTATTAAACTATTGTAATCGAACCTAACAGAACTTCTAATTTACCAAGACGTGTAAAATACAAAGGTTAATTTATAACGTGACAGAAGTGGTTAGAGTGGTAGAAATGATTGAAACAGAGAGTGACTTTGCACCAAGCGTAAGTCAAGAAGTGAGTTTTCGCACACGGAGAAACAGAGCATTGGTGGTTCTCCCTGGCCGCATCGCTGTCAAAACAGAACTGAAATGAAGTTTCGAACTCAAAATGCTCTTCGGTCTCCAAATAACCGGGGTGAGACCAACCCATTTTCCACATTTCACGGAATCATGGGCTGCTAAACTGGTTATGTACTAGCGACTGGAGCTTCAGGATCTAGTTGCGTTGCTGCAGTTCATATTGGATGTTGTCTCGAACTACCCAATCTCAGATTTTGCGGACGAAGGCCTTCCACATACCGAATCCGTAAACGTCAAGAGGTTGGCATAATGATGTAGTTTTCGGTGGACGTACTCCGTAATTTTTCGTTTACTATATTGTTGATATTTTTAAACTTACCGATGCTAGATATAAAGATGCTTTTGCTTTTGTGGGATCGACCTCAGCACGCACATGGTACGGCCGTAGTAGGAAAGAACATTTGGCTAATGGCTGGGCTATTAATACGAGGTGCTCAGATTTTAAATGACTGTAAATTGAAGGGCGGTTCGACCGGGTTTGAAGGGCGGTTCGAACATCTGTCAACCGCGATCAGAACGACAAATTCAAACATGTGATGGAAGAGAATTCCTTTTCAACCGCCTCCTCATGGACCGGCAAACCTAATGCCGCATACGTGATTTCCCGCGGCTTCCCCCAGCTCGGCATGCTTGTATAGAATACCCTTCTACTCTGGTCGCTCCACAAAAAATATTGTAGCAAACGCTTTCTGCTGTGCTAATAAAACCCCGTCACACTGGACGAGAATACAAACGTCTTTATACAAATGACATAACGGGCGGTTTTTGTAGAGTTCTTCACTTCGTTCGCAGAGCGTTCACTTTCTCTCATCTGTGAAGGCCGAACTGCCAATTTTCTTACCATGCCACTGTCCGCAGTTTTTCTTTTTACACAATAACTCACAACAACACGCATCGTGACCAGCAAGACACCATGTGAATTCAATTCCTTCCATCCAATACATGCAGATGTCGTGCCCGCAATTTTCATTGATGCAGTTAGGGCGAACGATGGTCAATTCTTGTGCCCGACAGCTTCAAACTTAATTCATCATCTGGCCAGGCAAACTGAACGAGAATATAATTTCAAATCTCCCGTGGAGGTTGGTTCCTAGTAAATGGTGACGCTGTAGGAAAGAGTATTGAGTAATTAATATTGGATGTTCTTCAGTCACAGAGCTGCAATATTTCGATCACCGCCTACTTCAAAGAAGAGAACAAAACTCTACCGCAAACAGACTCTTCGTTATTTCGTGACAATCCGGCAGAAAATATAATGTTTCATCTACCTGCTTCCACATCAGAACAGACAATCGACGTTCCAATTGCCTCATTCAACTTCACGGAAAAATCCGGGATAGCAAAATCGTATTGGGCATTGCCTCTCATGATTGGCTTGAAACTATGGCCATCTCAAACGAGGATCTTCCAACATCGATTTACACTCTTTATCTGGCCCGTACAGCGACCAGCTTGTTATTTGAAAAAATCTGATTTCGTCTTCCGTGCATCACTTACCGCTCAGTACGATATAACTGGAGAGGTCAACCTCTCAGCCTTTGGTAAAAACCATTACCAAGAGCGGCGTATTTAGTACAGTAAGCGACAAAATTTAATCTAACGAAGGGTCCCGGAAATGGGCAAAATGGGCGGGGCAGGGGTAATAATTGAACAATCAGCCGATCAACCAGCGGAGCTCCGCAGTAATCGGAACGGAATTGATTGGTTGATTGTTCAATTATTACCCCTGCCCCGCCCCTTTTGCCCATTTCCGGGATCGTCCTTTGGATTAAATTCTGTCGTTTACTGCACATGCAGTCAGGGAAAGGTCCATTCACCGCCCAGATGAGCACAATTCTTGGCAGAATATTTTCATGGGAGCAATGTGTTGAAACTCATACGGAGTACCAGTCCCAATGCTGCACAAGTTTGGAAATAGTTTAAATGCTGCGTTCGCACACTTTCACATCCCTGTTTGCCAATAATGTGAGTCCGGAAAATCAAGAATAAATCGTACAAACACATGCTGCAATAATCTTCTTAACAGCAAACAAAAAATTCATTTTTTTATAGCTGACAAACGGAAAAGAAACCTTGTCGCTACTTTGATTGATACACGTCACAATTTTGTTGTTTGCTTTGTCCTGCGCGACATATCCAGCAAAGCAAAACTTGCACGGCATTGGGACTGTTGCCTCGTACGTTTTACGGGAAAGATTACTTCAAAGAAATGGAGGTAAACTGCCTATTATTTGGTGACCACACCCCGTGCGATCTCTTTGTCCGTTCTCGTCACGCACACTTTCGAGACTCCCCTTGGACCATCTTTTGCTGCCTTCGAGCCGGATATCTTCACCGCTCGATTTTCATTTTGGGCTTTTCGAATTTCGTTCTGCAGTGTGGTTTTATTTTACCCTAATTTTTCCACCGACCATTATATATTTATTTGTCCATTATTTTGCGGTTGGGAAAGGGGAGTGGTCAAATATCAGGCTGACCAATGGATCGAAGTGGAATACAGAAGAGGACGTAGCTCTCTCCCTAATTATACATGTATATACCTGTCTTGAAATATCAACCATTATCCACATCACGTGAAATCGCGTACCGTATTCCCCCGATCTCAAGGGACAGTTAAGCCCCACCCCCTCCCCTCATCGGTTGACTGTTCAGTCGGATTCACTGTGTCGTGATTCGTTGAAATTTAAGCGGAACTTGGCAGCGATTGATTGATTGATTAAGCGGGATTTTTTGACGCACACATTAAATCAGTTGATTGATTGATTGTAGGTAAACAATAGCAAACGGTGATGAACAGATAAGATCCGGGGTGGATGAAATTAACTGGTAGGGCATAAAAATGTCCCTTGAGATCGGGGGAATACGGTATGTTTTGGTTTCCACAATGACTACCTGGGGCCGGGCGAAGGATCGTTTACCAGTGCTTATCACAGATCGGCGGCGAAACCTTTTCTTTTCGAAAAAAACATTCCATGACACGGTTGAAAATATTTTGCAGAACATCATTGGTTAATAAGAGCCGGTGAAAATTGTTGATAAAATCGAAGCATGTTGAAACGTCAGAAGCAGACAGATGTAAAGACTGCATTGATATCCTTCCCCAAAAGGGTTTTTATAGTTTCCGCCGCCTATCGGAGCAATTTGGAAATCTCTCAATACAAAGTGCGCTGTGTTGAATGGTTAATGAAAAACGTAACAAAAACCGAACGAGTGATCATCGCATAATGTGCAGGTGTGCAACTGCATGGAACGAACACTGCGTAAAACATTCAGCACAAACTGGCTGTAGAAAGACGCGTTTTATTTCAGAAATTAACATCCCATCCGCTGAGTTCATCCGGCGGAATGTCGTTGTCCGGAGGGAATTCCTGATCGAAATTGGAGACGTCTGTCGGTCCAGCGACGGACGGTTTGATTGGCGGCGGCAGGGTGCGATTGGCCAAGCTTGTCCAGTCAAAGCCTTGAAAGAACCTGTGAAAAGAAGACGACACCTACAGCACACCCACGCATTCACCGATCCGAGACTCATTACAAGGAACCGATGCGCTAATGCGTCTGAGACCAAAACTAAATTACTTTCTTGGAGAACACGGTTCCCTAATGTAATTTTAGAACAACATAATTTGAAGCAGTCGACGTAATGCTCAGCAGGGAAAATATCTTAAGGAACTACAATGACTGGATTATTCTCTGTTCGCGCTTTAAGAATAAATTTGGTTACGGGCTTGACTCACAATTTAATTCGGTTAAAAATGGCACCAGCAGATAAGTTTCTGGATGCTAGTGACTCACTGCCTGTGAGTCAGAGATTCGTTTAGGGTCTTACAAGTCGGAATCAGGACCCCCCCCCCACCTAGAACCAGGGGGTGGGCAAAGGGACAAAATGTTTTTTAAAAGATTGAACCCAAAATTCAGCTTCTTGTCCCTTATCATGTTGAAACTTCTGAGGGTCTGGGGGTCTGATTTCCAGGGGCCCCCGGGATTTCAAAGCGTGTTCAAAAACATCAATTTTTACTAAATTCGGACCGTTCTTAAGTGTTTTAAATCTCCGATTTGTATTCATCAATAGGGGGCTTAAATTGGACCTCAATCGTTCAGCTAGGTCTGTGCAGTACGCCATGTATTGGACGAGTTAAGTTGCCACATCTTTTGCCACGTGTCGTGTGTACTTACTTGTGTCGCTTAATGTCGCTGATGCCGTTTCGTTGGTAGCCCAATCGCTCCACCGGATTAGCCTTACAGAGGCGCTTCATCAGCGACTGACAGTTTCTGCTGATTCGTCGAGGAAACTCCACAACCTGCCAAAAAACCAGTTAACTCTTTCGCAGTCAAATTGAAGCTGAAAATGGATTGTAATTACCCCAAGACCACGGAGAATATTATTGTACACTTGTAGTTGATCGCCGTTGTAGTCGAACGGCGGGCTAAGATGAACAAACATTGAGACGTGACCACATCGAGAATTAAAGAC
Organism: Hypsibius dujardini; assembly: GCA_001579985.1. Lineage (NCBI taxonomy): Eukaryota > Metazoa > Tardigrada > Eutardigrada > Parachela > Hypsibiidae > Hypsibius > Hypsibius dujardini. The sequence goes on along the minus strand of LRSR01009905.1, from coordinate 3,673 downwards.
TTTGGAAGTTCAGTTAAAGTTCAAGTGCGCGTACTTTCCGGTTGACAGTTCAAACACGTAAATCCCCAATGCCCAATAGTCCACGGCATGGTCGTGGCCTTTATTCAAAATCACCTCCGGAGCAATGTACTGTGGCGTGCCGCAGAAGGTCCACGTTTTTCTGGCGGTTTCGATGTCCTTGGCAAATCCGAAATCAGCCTACAGGTGCGCATAGGAACATATGAACATATTTGAGACTGTTTATTTTTGGATGGGAAGAGATGTGTTTTGTGCTTGATTTCCACTTACTATTTTGGCGTATCCTGTACTGTCCAGCAGCACGTTCTCCGGCTTGAGGTCGCGGTAGATAATGCAGCGATCGTGCAGGTACTCCAACGCCAAGACGGCACAGGCAGTGTAGAAGCGAACCAAATCCTCTTCAAAGTAGTTCCTGGACATAGAAAAGGGTCATGGGTTGGGTGGTACCCAACATGTACTCAACACTTTCTAATAGTATAATCTATCTACCTAGTTAACCCATTCTCATCTACCCTCACATTCTATAATGTACTTACTCAGCTATTATCACGTACATAGTTCCGCCATGTCGGCAAGAACTAGTACATTAGATCAGGAACTATTCTTTATCCTTGACTATATTAGCGTGTGTTCTGCAGTAATTTGGACAGTTCCTTCCTTTCCCCTCTAATCTCCTCTACCAGTAGAATCTTCCTACAGTTCTTCTCATATTATTCAGTCTAATAGCTTGTATGTTCAGGTTCTTCCGTTCTAGTAGGGAGAGAGGCCTAGCACATGGGTTTATTGATTTGTTGTTTACTGACAAACAGTGATCTTCACCATTTTCTGAAGCCTGACTAAAATTAGTTTGAACTCTTTAAATCCTGACGAGAATGGAGTGAACAATATTTGTTACTACAAATAACTCTTGTGGCAAGAGGTTTTGATTACTGACAAAATTGTGGCCGCAATCCATGGCTTGTTTAGGGTTCCTACAGGTCCGAAGCGAGACCTCTGGCTGGGTGAGAAAAGAGGATTGTTTTATGTCAAAGCTCAATCCAAATTTTTTTTGTGCGCTCTAATTATTTCGAAGTTTTTGGGGTGTAAAAGTCTGACTTTTAGGCCCCCCCCCTGGGTTTGAATTATTTTCACCAACATCGTTTTTTATCAACCATTCCTGAAGCAGTGAAAAATGACCTTTGTGTCATTGGTGATTTGTAGAGCTTCTGATACCAAAATAAAATCTCTCCATTCTTCGACCCGAGAATTACAAAGCAGACATTTGATTAGCCGAGGCAGAAATATTGAAGAACGAACCTGTCGCGTAGGATGGTCCACAGCTCTCCACCCAGGCAGGCTTCCATCATCATATACAGATACTTGCGGTCCTTAAACGTCGCGTACATGCGACAGACAAACGGATTGTTGAGTCGCAGCGTGATGTTCTTCTCAGACAGCACGTGTTCCTGCTGGCGCTGCTTCACCACGTGCATCTTCTTCATGCACTTCAGCGCAAACGTCTTGGTCGGATCGGTCTTGAGCTGCACCAGCAGGACACGCCCAAAGCCGCCTTGCCCCAGGGTGGCCAGGACCTCAACATCGGTTAGCTGCACGTGGGAGTATTCGTTCTTCGGCAGGGGGATTTGTGAGGGGCCCTTCTCGCGATGCGTTCGCATGTACCGCCGTCGGTTGTGGTAGTAGCTGTGACGGTGTTCGTTGCGGGTCTCCTTGGAGGAGGCTTTGCGTTCTTCGTCGCCGTAGTCGCGTTCCTTGAGCTCACGGAGGTCGCCGATCAGCTGGACGAAAGAACTGGAAAGTCAAACGTAGGGTAAGCGTAAACAAACTCCTGCACGACTTGTATTTTGTGCGGAAAGTGCGGCCCATTTCTGGCCACCTCTTTCTGGATCCTATTTTGGGCCCAAATTGAGTTTGGGGTCTCGGAGATAGTCTCGCTGTACTATAATTCTTGATCGTTGTTTTCCGAAACGGCTTTTTTGGGAAAAACACTCACTCTCGGTCAAGTGTCAGACATTCGACGTCGGTGATGGCGATGATGGTGGCCGTTCGCCGCTCTTCTTGAAGCAACGCCTTCTCCCCAAAGTAGCAGCCTTTTTCCAGGAGACGCACCATTTGAGGCTCTCCCTTGCCCGGCATCTTTTGAGTCACTTTCACCTGCACAAATGAACGCCCAAATATCAGGATTAAAATCGAAAACTATGTAGCTAAATAGTATTTTAAATATATTCGGACCAAACTTAGTCTAACTGTTATCCCCCTAAAATTGTTTACAGTAATGCAGTACGTTTAGCAATTATAGTCTTTTTCTTCTGTTGTGTAAAGCAGCTGCTAAAAAGATGATCATCAACCTATACCATAGCTGACATAGAAACTTTATTACCACAACCTGAACACAATTGATAGCTTTCGACGCTTCATTCTCGAATAATAGTTGATCATATTTATGCTAACACACACATGAATCTTTAAAGCGGAGAATCTTACAGCAAGTCTGGTTGTCTATCTGTCGCTGCCTCTCTGTCTCTCTGTCTGACTGCCTGTCAGTCTGTCTGTTTCTCTCTGTCTCTATCTCTGCCAACGCTCAGAATCAGACGGCCTGAACGTGGTGTTCTAACGTTTGTCAACATGAATAGGTCAAAATGCCTGGCATACCTGGCCCTCGTAGAGTACAAAGAACGTATCCCCCGTTTCGCCCTCATGGATGACGTAGTTACCAGCCGAGTAGTACTCCACCTGCAGAGCACACCGTCCGTTGTACTACCAGCTCATTTCCAGACGAACAAACAGCTTACCTCTAAAGCGTCCGCCACTTTCGCCAGCTTCTCCTCATCCAGATTCTTCAGATCCGGCACGCTGCGCAGGAAATTCACAATCTCCTCCTGCCGCTGCAGACCACTCCGCATCATAATCACCTGGAACACGGACCGATCCAGCACCCATAGCTTCGTGTCGGTCAGCGCTACACACACACACAAACAAACCCCGCAAAAAAGGAACATTATTAACGGTCGCACGCATGGCTCACAGCAGTAACCCTGCAGGGTTGCGCGCTAAGCATAGAAATACAGAGACCTGTAGTTAAGTGGTTTTTAAACTTCCAAAGATAGTTTACGAGGCATTTTTAACATGCACTGCAATCATTGAACTTTTGAAGCACGGCAAACTGGTCTGATCAGCTGTTTATTCACGGAGATTGATTGTGCAATGTGAGGCGCCCGCACAGAATTAAAAACGGGGCCGGTCACAAACAAATGGATCGGCGTCTCTAAGACCTTCAATGACGTCTAAGTGTCGCCGGTTATACAACTTCACCTTTTACGGAGGCGGTGCGTGTGCAGTTGTAGAGGATTGCCAGCTCCCCGAACGCCTTGCCGGGTGTGATCTTCCCCAGCAGCTTGTCGTCCCGCACGGCCTCCGCTTCGCCCTCCGCCAGGACGTAGAGGTGATTGCCTTCATCGCCTGTGGGAGTGAAACATTTGTGCGTAATACAGTGTACACCCGCGTACCCACGTCAGTTTAGTTCCTTGGCATTTTACGTGACACGGTCATGACTCGCGATTAATCACTGCGTGATTGCGTGTGTGGGCTTTAACTTCAAATGTCGATTACTATTTGAGTGAATTAATTGCGCGAGATGTAACCTTTGGCAATGGTGGGG
>LRSR01009904.1:0-30712 GCA_001579985.1 Hypsibius dujardini | reverse complement strand
AGTGATGTTGAAGTTATTTTTTAGTGGAAAGGATTTGTGTCGTGTTGTTGCTTACTCGATGACGGAAACGTAACAGAAAGTCAATGATGACAGAAACACTAATTGCTCGATAGCACTCAAAAAGTGACAAAGTGATGATATACAATAAGCTGTTAGTTGTCGCATAGGGCGGTGAAGATGCGAGTAGCAGCGTACTTGTTGCAATAGAACTGTCGCGTGTCTGCCTTTGTGATTTAAGAAAAACCTTTTCTTTCATGACGCTTCTTCTTGATCCCGTTGCAGACGTACTCTGGGCTCTTCTGCGTCGCCATCAACCCGTACAAGTGGATGCCCATCTACAATAAGAAGGCCGTTGCCGTCTTTAAGGGCCGTCGCCGAGCTGAGGTACCGCCGCACGTCTTCGCCATCTCCGACGTCGCCTACAGCAACATGCTGATCGGTATGCAAGGCAACAACTAAGCGTGCCGTCATCGTCCATGCATCATTTCAACTGAAAAACTACATAGAAATTGTGTGGTCATTTCAGATCGCGAAAACCAGTCTATGCTGATCACGTAAGTCTCCCTCCCGGCCAATGGTCACGAACAGGGTATAATTCAGTCTACGGGTAGTACCGTAAAAGGGAAAATGCGGCAGCTGGACGTTCGAACATTTAAAACGAAAAGGGGATTTCACATGTTTGAAAACAAATTTCGAGTCGTTATTCGACTAGGTTTGCTCAGAGATTCGATTAGACTGATCACGTGATTGAGACCTGAGGTTTGCTATTGCTCGGTCCTTATGTCCCCATCCCATAAGGTCACGCGGATTTTGCGTAACGCAATTCACTTCAAGCAAATAGTTTATGAGTTGAAGCAAATAGTTTATGAGTTTGACACTTATAGCGGAGAATCCGGAGCCGGAAAGACGGAGAACACCAAAAAGGTCATCACCTACTTCGCCACCGTCGGTGCCTCCGACAAGTCCGTCACTGCCGATCCGTCCAAGGTTTGTACTGCTAGCAGGCAGTGACCCACCCACCCAACCCTCGGTTCCCGACCCATTTACCCCGTACTATTTCAGCGCCTGCGAGCGAGCCCTCCCAAAACCCCGGCCAACCCAAATACAACCCTACCATGTACCATCCATTGCTCCTCCTTGTGCCTTTTTGGTTGTTCCTTCCTTCCGCCTCCTTCCCTCTCCACTCCTCTCCGCGATGGCTTCTGAAATTTCACCACCCAGCCTCGACCCACGAACCCGTTCCCATTTTAAAAGTTGGTTTATTTAAAGCGAAAAGAACCAAAAAAATTTGACGAACCGAAACCTCTAATGATTGATCGAAATATCCCGACTAGACAAGACAGGTGTCCCTTATCATTACCCTTATCCAGTCCGCTTGCCCCACTTGCCTTTATACAGTTCATAGGACAATGGTCTGACTGCAACCTTTCACCAATTTAGGGATCGCTGGAAGATCAAATTGTGCAGGCCAATCCTGTGCTGGAGGCCTTCGGTAACGCCAAGACCACCCGTAACGACAACAGCTCCCGATTCGTAAGTATCCGGCGATCGCCTGCTCATTGGGCAATCTCATCCCTCAACATGCTTTACTAATGTCTTGTGTCCTGGACAGGGTAAATTCATCCGTATCCACTTTGGAACCACCGGAAAGCTGTCCGGAGCCGATATTGAGAGCTGTACGTCACTTAGCCCTGCGTGGTATAGTTCTCCGTATTGAGTTTAGGCACAAACATTCTTGTGTTCGGGGTAGATCTGCTTGAGAAGTCTCGCATCGTCTACCAACAACCGCTGGAACGATCGTACCACATCTTCTACCAGATCATGTCCGGCGGTGTGCCCGGCCTCAAGGAGAAACTCCTGCTGACTGAGGACATCACGGCCTACCACTTTGTCGCGCAGGGCAAGACCAAAGTCGACGGCATGGACGACGCCAAGGAAATGAAGGATACCGGTAGGGCAAACTTGCTAATTGAGCCACAATGGTCAGATTGACTGTTATCTACTGTGCATATACCACCGTTTTCATCCTCCATAGATTACGCCTTCAACGTTCTCGGGTTCAGTCAAGAGGAGAAGGACCAGGTGTACTCGCTTGTGTCGGCTGTGATGAACTTTGGCGGTATGAAGTTCAAGCAGCGACCGCGTGAGGAGCAGGCCGAAACGGACGGCACGGAGTACGCCGAGAAGGTCGGTCATCTGTGCGGCATCAACCCGCAACAGCTCATCATCGCCATCACCAAGCCCAAGGTTAAGGTCGGAACTGAGGTCGTGACCAAGGGTCAGAACCAGGCACAGTGCACCAACGCCGTCTCGGCCTTGGCCAAGGCTCTCTTCAACAGACTCTTCTTGTGGCTGGTCATCCGTGTCAACGTCACTCTTGAGACCAAAGCAGCTCGCCTTTTCTTTATCGGTTCGTTCGTTTGTTGTTTTGGAAACTTGATTGTTGGCTGGGAAATTTGGCCTCATTACACTTAATGTCTAGGTGTGTTGGATATTGCCGGTTTCGAGATCTTCGACAGCAACGGTTTCGAGCAGATTTGCATCAACTTCACCAACGAAAAGTTGCAGCAATTCTTCAACCGTACGGGGAACCTTTTTTTGCTCCAAAACCCTTTCAACTGTTCTAGCAATTCTCGTTTGCAATCGCATCACATGTGCTCCTTTCCTCTACAGATCACATGTTCGTGCTGGAACAGGAGGAGTACAAACGCGAAGGCATCGAATGGGAGTTCATCGATTTCGGTCTGGACCTCCAGGCGTGTATCGAGCTGATTGAAAAGCCCCTCGGTATCTTCTCCATCCTTGAGGAGGAATCTATGTTCCCCAAAGCCACTGATGACACCTTCAAGTGAGTCGGTGTTCTACAGTTCTCCATGGTTCAGCTGTTCTGTTCCACCTGAAGTTCCTTCTGGTACACTGAAAAGCGAATTGAAACTGGTTCTTCTATTGTCTAGAGAGAAGTTGTACAACAACCATTTGGGTAAGGCTCCCAACTTCAGCAAGCCCAGGCCCGGACAGAAAGGAGCTGAGGGAGCTCACATGTCCATTGCCCATTACGCCGGAACTGTGCCCTACAACATTACCGGCTGGTTGGAGAAGAACAAGGATCCGCTGAACGACAACGTCGTTGAGCTCTTCAAGAAGGCCGGTAACCCGCTGCTGCCCAAGGTCTTCTCCGATCCGGAAGCTGATGCTGCGGCCGCTGAAGGCGGTGGCAAGGGTGGCAAGGGTAAGAAGGGATCCGGTTTCCAGACCGTGTCCGCCCTCTACCGCGAACAGCTGGGTAAGCTAATGGCCACCCTTAAGGCCACTCATCCGCATTTCGTCCGTTGCATCATCCCCAACGAAATGAAACAGCCCGGAGTGGTGGACGCCCATCTAGTCATGCATCAACTGACCTGTAACGGTGTGCTCGAGGGTATCCGCATTTGCCGAAAGGGATTCCCCAATCGCATGGTCTTCTCTGATTTCAAGCAGCGGTAGGTGCCGCCGTACCCTATGGCACTTATTTTTCTTCACTTCATGAGCCCTCACCGGCGTGGTGTCTGCCTGCGCCCGTCAGCCCGTCAGTCCAGTGGCCGGTTAATCCGTTGGTTTGTCAGTGTGGCAGAGTTAGTACATCAGTCCTGCGGTTCCAAAGTTCTCCATCCCCCCCCCTCCCGTTGACACTATAAATGGGCTATCCGTCCGTCTCCAGTCCGACTGTCTGTCGGCCCATCCATCTGTCCGTTCCGTTTTCCCTCTGTGCAATGATCAATTGGTCGATTAGCCTGCTCTTCGGTCCACTTAGTCAATTCGTAGATATCCGTGTTGGACGGTCCGTCGGTCTATTCACCTGTTATTTTTACCAACTGAATGGTTCCCACACCCATGAATCACCCATGCCATAACCATCGAGCTGACGTTCTGTTCATTAGACCTCTCGTTTAGGTCATGGTCATGCTCATACGGTAACGTGGATGTTTTCCCCTCAGATACTCCATCTTGGCTGCCAGTGTCATCCCCAAGGGTTTCACCGACGCTAAGGCCACCTCGCAAAAGATTCTGGATCACATCCAGCTGGACACCAACGAGTGGCGAATGGGAAACACCAAGGTCTTCTTCAAGGCCGGTATCCTCGGTCATCTGGAGGAGATGCGTGACGAACGCCTGTCCGGCATCATCTCCATGCTGCAGGCCCACATCCGGGCCCATCTCAACCAGTTGGTGTACAAGAAACTCCGCGAGCAACGCGTGGCCCTGGTGGTTCTCCAGCGCAACATCAAAAAGTTCCTCCAGCTCCGCAACTGGCCCTGGTGGAAGCTGTACCAGAAGATCAAGCCTCTGCTCAACGCCTCGAAGGCCGAAGACGAGATGAAGCTGAAGGAGGCCGAGATGGCCAAGCTAAAGGAGGATTTCGAGAAGGAGTCCAAACTCCGCAAGGAGTACGAGGAGAAGAGCATTGCGCTGCTGAAGGAGAAGAACGACCTCTTCATCCGTCTGCAGACCGAGTCGTCCGGCATCGCGGAAGTGGAGGAGAAGGCCAACTCGCTGATCAAGCAAAAGGGAGAGTTGGAGTCGCAGCTGCGTGACGCCGAAGCGGCTCTCGCCGACGCGGAGAAGGGCACCAACAACGTCCAACAGCAGAAGCGAAAGCTCGAGCAAGACATCCAGGCTCAGAAGAAAGCCATGGAAGAGTTGGACCTGACTCTGCAGAAGGCGGAGCAGGACAAGAAGAGCAAGGACCACCAGATCAGCAACCTCAACGACGAAATGGCTCGGTGAGAAAATATCACACAGAAAATCATAAAACAGACAAATAAGCGATTTAACAATTCTGCACAAGTATCTGACCCAGGTCTTTACTGTTTACAGTCAAGACGATCTCATTGCTAAGTTGAACAAGGAGAAGAAGCACCTCGAGGAGGTTGGAAACAAGGGCGCGGAGGACCTCCAGGCCGAAGAGAATAAGGTTAACCATCTGAACAAAGGTACAGTATAAAGCAGTGACGGTTGAATGTCACAAAAACCGATTTCGACAGTTTTTATTTAACTTTAACAGTCAAGGCAAAGTTGGAGCAGACTTTGGACGAACTCGAGGACAACCTTGAACGTGAGAAGAAACTTCGTGGGGATGTGGACAAGTCCAAGCGAAAGCTTGAGCAGGACCTCAAGGCCACCCAAGAGAACGTAGCTGACTTGGAGAAAGGCAAACGGGAGCTGGAGCAAAACTTGTCCAAGTACGTCTACCTTCTAAAATGTGAGTCTCTCTCGAGTAACGTGTTTATATCATTTGTGTCGGTCTGCGTAGGAAGGACGTTGAGCTCAACAGCGTGAACAGCAAGCTGGAGGATGAGCACACCCTCGTCACCAAGCTCCAACGCCAGGTCAAGGAGCACCAAGGCCGACTGGGTGAAATGGAGGAGGAGCTTGAAGGGGAACGCCAAGCCCGCCAGAAGGTGGAGAAACAACGCGCCGAACTGGCCCGCGAGCTGGAAGAGATGGCCGACCGCGCCGAGGAGGGCACCGGCATGACCGGAGCGCAGATCGAAATGAATAAGAAACGCGAGGCCGAGATGGCCAAGCTCCGCCGTGATCTGGAAGAGTCCAACATTCAACATGAGACCGTCGTCCAGTCCCTGCGCAAGAAGAACGCCGACTCCATCAGCGAACTCGGCGATCAGGTTGACCAATTGAACAAAGGTACTGCGCTTGAAAAGGAATTTCTCAATGTTCATATCACTAGTTCCTGCTTAAGCAAAGTAATTTTTTGATAAAAACTGTTTTTTTCTCTCTTTATTTTACAGTCAAGGCCAAGTTGGACAAGGAAAAGTCTCAAATGAAAGTTGAGCTCGATGACCTCCAGAGCACGGTCGACAGCGCCATCAAGGGCAAGGCCAGCGCGGAGAAGCAAGCCAAGGCTCTTGAGGCCCAGGTTGCCGACCTCTCCGCTCGTCTGGATGAGGCAACTCGCAACCTGAATGAGTTTGGATCGGGCAAGAACCGACTCTCGGGAGAGAACGCCGACTTGGCTCGCCAGCTCGAGGAGGCCGAGGCTCAAATCAGCCAACTGCAAAAGCTCAAGGTTTGCGCGGAGCCGTGGCGCGTTTTTTGTTTGCATATGTGATGAGGCGAATGTGGAATTCTTTTTGCGCGATTTGCAGACCAACTTGACCGCTCAATTGGAGGAGGCCAAGCGGTCGGGCGAGGATGAGTCCCGTGAGAAGCAGGCATTGTCATCCAAACTCCGAAACCTCGAGTCGGACTACGAGCATCTGAAGGATAACGTCGAGGAAGAGCAGGAAGGCAAGGCCGAATTGCAGCGTCAGCTTGCAAAGGTAAACATGTCCTCCACAGTGGCAGTGGTCGATGATCTTCTGTATTTGTATGCTTATTAAGTGAATGATACCAGCTGATATCTAGCGTCCTTTTCTGACACCCGCGCATTTTATTACCAGGCCAACAGCGAGGCTCAACAGTGGCGCGCCAAGTACGAAGGCGAAGGTCTCTCCCGTGCTGAGGACCTCGAGGAGGCCAAGCGAAAGCTCCAGGCCAAATTGGCCGATGCCGAGGAGCATGTCGAGGCCGCGAACGCCAAGGTCAGCAGTCTGGAGAAGGTCAAACAACGACTCCAGGGAGAGCTGGAAGATTTGTCCATCGATGTCGAACGGGTACGATATATCATATTTAAACTTTATATTCTGAACCGTAATCCGTTTACACGATGCTCTGGTTGCCCGTACATTTGTCGGATTGGATGACGTATCTGTTGACCATCATGTCCACTCGCGTCGTACTACTGTCATTAACTTCGTCACAAATTTTTCTGGACTTTCGAGCTTTCGAATTTCCACCTGCCGGTTCTTCCATCCGTCAGCCACACTTGTCCAATCTGTCACTCATCGTTCGACCGCCCTTTCCAAAATTCCTTGTCTGAAATATCTGTCCGCCTATCCGTCAGTCAGTCCTTCCACCCGTCAGTCATTCCTTCCATTCATCTATACATTGGTCCGTTCGCCCATTTATATCTCATATTCATTCTGCATCCACCCGTTAGTTCAATTGTCCGCAAGTTCTTTCGTCCGTCCGTTATTCCGCCCGTCTGTCCGCCGGCCCCTCCAGCTTTCCATCCCTCCGTCCATTCGTTCCTCCGTCCTCCCTTTGTTCCGTCTATCCCTCGTTCGATCCGTCCGTTCGCTGGTCCGTCGTCATTCCATCTGTCTTTTGTCGACCGTTGGTCAATCCGTTTGCTGAACAATTTTGACCTTACTCGACCATAGAAGGACCTTTATCTTTAGGCATTTAGTCGGTTCGCCGAGTCAACCGATCGCTTGACGCCGCCATGTCCGACCTCGTTACCCTACTCTGAATCCACTGTCTTACGTTTTCTGCAGGCTAACACTATTGCCAATGGGCTTGAAAAGAAGCAGAAGGCTTTCGACAAGACCACCGCTGAATGGAAACAAAAGTGTGACGACCTTAACGCCGAACTGGACGCATCGCAACGCGAGGCCCGCAACTACTCGACTGAGCTGTTCAAGGTATGTTGAGGCAACTGATGATGGTATAAATTCCAGTGCTCAGATCTGCCCTTCGTGACTGCAGATGAAGGCCGGCAACGAGGAGGTGCACGAGCAGATTGAGGCTCTGCGTCGTGAGAACAAGAACTTGACGGACGAAATTAAGGACATCCACGACCAGATGAACGAGGGTGGACGCAGCGTCCATGAGTTGTCCAAGAGTCGCAAGAAGCTGGAGCAGGAGAAGGAGGAGCTCCAGGCAGCTCTAGAAGAGGCCGAGGCCGCGCTTGAAAACGAAGAAGCCAAGGTCTTACGTGCGCAGCTGGAGGTCTCGCAGATCCGATCGCAGATCGACAAGCGTATCCAGGAGAAGGATGAAGAGTTTGAGACCACTCGCAAGAACCATCAACGCGCGCTGGATTCCATGCAAGCCACTTTGGAAGCCGAGTCCCGCGGTCGTGCTGAGGCGCTTCGCATGAAGAAGAAGCTCGAGTCGGATATCAACGAACTCGAAATCGCTCTGGACCATGCCAACAAGGTAATAATTCCTAGCATAAACATTATGCATCATGCATAGAACGATAACTATACAAATATCTACGTAAGCAGTTTGAGAGAAACTTAATATGAAGATGGGCTTATGCATGATTTTTTTCTATTATAGTCCAACGCTGAAGCTCAGAAGAACGTGAAGAAGTACCAAGATCAAATCAAGACCCTCCAGACCCAGGTGGAGGAAGAGCAGCGTGCCCGCGACGATGCCCGTGAGCAGATGAACTCGGCTGAGCGTCGCGCCAACAGTCTCGGATCGGAAGTGGAGGAGCTCCGCAACACTCTTGAGCAGGCAGAACGCCTCCGGAAACAGGCGGAGAATGAGCTCAATGACGCCAACGAACGTCTGACTGAGCTAACCGCCACCAACACCTCGCTCAGTGGAGCTAAACGAAAGTTCGAAGCCGAACTGGGTGGACTACATGTACGTTGTCTTAAGAGGCATAGACACAGACACAGACACAAGACACAGACACAGACACAGACACAGACACAGACACAGACACAGACACAGACACAGACACATTTCAGGCAGGATAAACAATTTGAATATGTCCTTGTTTTATAGCACGATTTGGAGGCGATGTTGTCCGAAGTCCGTGGGGCGGAAGAGAAGTCCAAGAAGGCGATGGCCGACGCCGCCCGTCTGGCTGACGAGCTCCGCCAGGAACAGGAGCATGCTATGAACATCGAAAAGAACCGCAAGGCTCTTGAGACCCAAGTGAAGGAGCTTCAGGTCCGTCTGGACGAGGCCGAGGGATCCGCCCTCAAGGGTGGAAAGCGCATCATACAAAAGTTGGAGGAGCGCGCACGCGAACTCGAGACCGAATTGGACGCCGAACAACGCCGCCATGCTGAGACCACCAAAAACATCCGCAAACACGAACGTAAGACCACCGAATCTAAGCCCTTTTGCGGCTGTTTCACTAATACAGTTTCATATTAGGACGCACCAAGGAACTCCAATTCGCCTCGGAGGAGGATAAGAAGAACTACCAACGCATGCGTAAGCTTTAGTCATTCAATTTTTGTTCAATGACAGAACCGTGCCAGATATATCTACGCTGTGGTATTCAGAGGATCTGGTCGACAAGCTCCAACAGAAGATCAAGATCTACAAGCGACAGATCGAAGAGACCGAGGAGATTGCCGGCATGAATCTGGGCAAGTACCGCAAGCTGCAGCAGGAGCTGGGAGAATCGGAAGAGCGTGCCGAGATCGCCGAGCAGACTCTGCAGAAGCTTCGCGCCAAGAACCGATCCGGCGGATCCGCTGCTCCGTCTGCCCCGGCCGGCAAGGTCAGTTCACCTAATCTTTCTTTTTTTTGGAAGAATTCTTTTTTTGGAAGAATTCATTGGTTATTTGGTGTTTCGTTTTGGTCGCATAGAGTGCTCCCCCGCCTCGCCGCAAAGTGGATGCCGATGAATAAGCTGAATGTCCCTTCCCACCCACTGTCCTTCTTCTCTCATAACGTAAGCGCACAAATTAGCAGGTTTTGAGTTCGGAGGTCTCCAACTAGACTTTCGCTTAAGAAGCTTTATTTACTCATATTTTGTCTTATGGGTTGTGCTGTTTTCAGGATCGAATTATGCACAACTTATTGCCGTTGCGCTGTTTTGAAGAGGACATGTCGTTGAGGTCATACACCCTTCTTCTTTTATTGTGTTGCATCGTTTCTATTCTGCTGATTCCCGTTGCCCAACCTATTATCTCTTTCGGCTTAATCTTTCCCCATTCATCAGTATGTGGTTATGTTTGTCGCGTTTTCGTATTCCGACGGCAGAAAATCCTAACGCAGCAGACCTTTGTACACCAATGCAACTTGAGCCTGTTCCTTTTTAGCTGCACCAAAGTGCCTATCGGTCTGACGAAGTAACAACCGACAAAATCCTTCGTTGTTGCCATAAAATTTAGTTTCACCTGACTTTGGTGTTATATCGAGACTCAATTCGCCGCCAATTTAACATGCTAGTTAATCATGCTTTTTACGAGTGTTCTGTTTAACCAAACGCCGCTCCCCTCAACTGTGCGGCATTGTACATGTAAGCAGGCCCCGACAGTCCTGGGTTCGGATCCCTAGCCTTTAGGCCTTTTTTTTCTTTCTTTTTTTGCCTTAAAGTATGATGAGAAGAATGTCCCGATGAACGGGAACTGAAAACCGGCATTCAACCACCGGTCAAGTCACCTGAGTTACAAACGTTTTCTAAGTGTTTCTCTAAAAACAGAATTTTGTTCCAATTTTTTTCCAATTTTGTTCCCAATTTTGTTCCCAATTTCTGCAAACTTTTGGATGCCCGACTTTGCAAAAAACGTTGTTTATTCTGTTCCGCAAAAGTTCAATCTTTCCTTGCACGAGGAGTGAGGAGTTAGCTAGAGGATATGAATGAACTAAGAGGCAAAAGAATTGTTCATAATTTAAGTCCAAAATCGGCGCATTGTAATATCTGGTAATTTTAATAGTGGGGAAGGGGGCGGGTCTGCTGTTTGAATTCCCCTCCCGCTCCTACCCCCCCCCCCGGGATTTCTAAATATATTTAAAAGTGTATTTTTAGTAGTTAGACGTGTGTCATTTAGTTTCCGTCAGAATATTGTCCTCCGTCTCGCCGCAAGCCCACGAAGGTATGGTTACCGTTTAGCGTTTAGACAGTGCTTCACCACGACATCGACGAACGGAGAGATGACCAGCCTGGGCCTGGTATGTCCACGGCCAGCGCCCCCGTATCGATATGCCCGCGCCCGTCACGGAATCCTAAGCAGTTCCGGAACGTTCAGCGATTACGAGGACGTGACTGAGGAAAACGATTCTGCCTTTGTCATCGAAGAGGTTTTGAGTCGCACAACCATAAATTACTAACATTGGTGGACCAGTGGTATTGGACCAGTGGTAGTGGACCAGTGGTGGACCAGTGGTGGATTAGTGGTAGTGGACCAGTGGTAGTGGACCAGTGGTGGACCAGTGGTAGTGGACAACTAGTGGACCAGTGGTAGTGAACGAGTGGTGGACCAGTGGTAGTGGACCAGTGGTGGTGGATAAACCACCCGGCTGAAGCAGAACGTGTTGATTTCTCTTTGTTTGCAGACGTGGATTGAGCTCCGTCTGGGATGAGTCGCTAAGCTCATGGACTTCTGAGTCGGAATTTTTAACTCTTCACCGCCGACCGGCACGGTCGGTTCCCGTGCCGTCGTCCTTGATTCCATAGTTGTGGTCAATGCTTGTACACCTACCTGTGTGCGTGTACCCGGCAGTTTATAATTTTGCGGTTTCATCATTTGTATATATTCATTTTCACTCATTCTCATTTGATTATTTCATTTCCGCAACTCACTTCGCTCTTGCTGCCCGAGAAGTCTGTTGGTTCTTTGGTCAAGCTGCTCCTCCCCAACAAGCCATCCTACTCGTCTCTCTGCGTGAATTTTTTCTCTCATCTAGGCCGCTTTTTTTTGTTAAATTTGACAGTCTGAAATTACGGGTTGTCGTTTGGCTTTAAGTACTATGCAGAATCTTCTTATATATATATATATATATATATGGTATATATGACCCCTGCGGGCACTTCGTTTCCATCAGGAAGACTGCGGACATTTAGTTTTCACTTAGTTTAGGTTGAGGACACTTAGTTTTTTAAATATACACTTAGCTTTAGTTTTTAATGAAATTAATGCAGATTTTAGTATCTGTTGCCATACAAACCGATGTACACTAAAGAGCTGCAGTGCAGTTTTCGGCTTCAAGTTCCTGCGTTGGTTTTTTATGACCTCGTTATACTCCTAATCAATTCTATCGCTCAACTAGACTATCTGCGATATCTATAGACTAAGATTACACGTGTTCCATAATCTGACTTAATCAGCAGCAGTGTATTATGTTCAACGGAGATTCTACTCTCGTCAGCGACTCTGCCAGTGATTCACATCTGCTATAACCAAATCCCTACTGCCCTCTATACTGTTATACGAACAATTACATACAACTTACGTCCCATTATCAATAAATAGTAAAATTAAGTGCCCGCAGCCTCGGATATTATAATTATCCGACTATCCGAATAATTATAATAATTATAATATTATATATTCGGATATTATAATTATCCGAGTATCCGAATAATTATAATAATTATAATATTATATATTCGGATATTAGAATTATAATTAAATATGAAACTAAGTGAAAACTAAGTGTGCGCAGACTTCCTGAGTGAAAATAAGTGCCCGAAGCTGTTACCTATATATATGTAAATTTCTTATATAGAATCTTCTTATACACTTCTGTACTAGGATCATCAGTTCACTGGTATTGCATTATGTATTATAATTTGTACCTCGCGTATATTCGTCATTGCAGAAAATGATTCATTCCCTACTCCACGGTCTTACTTCCCCTTAAATTTCGAAATCGATAGCGGGGTAACTAGGCTTCATGCCGGCCCAAGTACCGGAATATACTTCCGGTCCGAGTTTGAACCAAAAAAACCCAACCGCACTGCAAGCCAATCGAAATCGATACATTCGAAAAAAGGGTGCGGCCTATTGGGCGAGGAAGGACGCCGCAATTACAAATGCGTCATGGTTTTAAGTTGCAGTATTTTTTGTTGCGATTCACGACTTGACATTTTGGATTCGCCTTGCCCTTGAAATTAGCTTTACAATTCTAATTGCCCCCTCTATTTTTGTAGTGTCTTTTCGTTCACGAATTTTACGAAATCACATTCAATCTCACAAGGAGTCTCGCGATCGCGTGGCAGGCGGTTGTTGTATTTCGCCAATCCTTTACTTCCCTCATCCCGTCACCCAACGGGATTTTGTTGCACCATTTCCTATCGCCGACTTTGGCATTTTTAACTGCGCGCGCCAAGAAATGTCGGCACAGGGAGAGGCTGCAACTAAAACCCGAACGATTCGTCTGCTGCTGGTCGGAGATGGTAAGTCAGCGTCAAGTCAAATCTTAACTCGAATGTCAGTTGGGATTGCCAGGTGAGTAAGAAAATATTCCGGGATACGCTGATCGGGCTGCGAGAGTTGAGCTCGGCTGTGAACATGGCATGTACGTCCGCGTTTCAGCGGAATAGGCGATCTTTCGAATGTTGGGAACTTTCCCTTTTGGATAGTGTTTCAGGGAAAGTCTCGATTGATTGGTCGATTGATTTTGATTTGATATTTTGCATGATTTCTTTGTGGCTCGTGTGCTGTATTGATTGATTGGGTTGATTGATTGATTGATTGATTGGAACGCTTCTGCCAAGTTTCGAGTTATTGTTTCACTAATATGATAGGTGTCGTTCCTTTCGTAACATTGCTGGGAAAATTGCGTTGGGATTGGGATTGACTGCATCAATTACTGATGCGATGCATCGATGGATGGATTAGTTTCTTGATTACCCCGTTGGGTTGATTGTTTGTTGGGCGTATACTTGATTGCTTGATTGTTCTATTGGGTTGATTGTTAGGTGGGCGTATACTTGATTGCTTGATTGCTCTGTTGGGTTGATTGTTTGTTGGATGGACACTTGATTGGTAGATCGATCATATTGCACGTACGCTGCACATGAAAGGCTATGGACTTACAGATGGCCTGTCGTGTTAGACTTTATTGAAATTGTTCGACTTTGGTTGGCATTCTTGTACTTTACAGAATACGTGGGTAAGACATCGCTGATCCTGTCGCTCGTAAGCGAGCAATTCCCCTTCTCGGTGCCGCCCCGGACGCAGCCCATCACCATTCCGCCCGATGTGACGCCCGAACGGGTCGCCACCATCCTGGTGGATACATCCATGAGGGAGCAGAGCGAAAACGATATCAGCAGCGAGATTGTTCGGGTAAGAGGCCCTCGCTACATGAAACCGACCGGCAGACGCCGCAAAAGTAACGAGCGGCGGGATACAAAACTGTTTATTTTTAGGCGGACGTGATATGCCTGGTCTACTCGGTGGTCGATGATGAGACCTTCAATCGAGTACGTCACTCACTGCACGCGTAACCCGAATATAATTTGTCTCTTAAGTTCAGGCACATTAGAAGTGGCTTTTCTGTTCCGTCTGCAGCTCTCGAAATACTGGCTACCGTTGATCCGGGAAAAGCTGGGAGACAGCCATAAAGTCCCCGTCATCCTGGTGGGGAATAAGAGCGATGAGCGATTCGAGCAGGGAGAGCAAGACAGTTCTCTCAATGTAAGAAATGGTGCCGCCGATAAGTGTACCGCGAAAGGGAGAAAGCTCAACCGATCATCTTGAGTTACAAGTACATTTTCTTCCAGAGGGCAATTCCGATTATGCACAAATTCAAGGAAGTGGAAACCAGTTTGGAGGTACAGCCCTGGGATAATCTGTGAAGCTGTTGGAGACCGCAAGTGAAAACGGAAGATCATGTTTCGTTAACCTGGTGTTGATGCTTTTCAGTGTTCAGCGAAATCTATGAAGAACCTGGCTGAGGCAAGTAAAAATACTTGAGCGTACGATTAAGTGTCCACGAGAGTCATTTCATTATAGATCTGTCTTTCTTTAGAGACTTATTTATAGACAGTTCTTTCATAGTCTATATCTAAACTGTGCTTTTATTCGTCGAAGCAGCTGTTCTTCTATGCACAAAAGGCCGTGCTGTTCCCCCACGCTCCGCTGTACAATTCCGCTGGACAGATGGTGAGCATTCACTGTCTGTTTCAGCTGTTTCTTGGATGATTAGTACATAACCAAAGTGGAATTCTCCGCTTGTTTTCCAGCTGACCGAAAAATGTGTCACAGCACTCACCCGGGTTTTCAAGGTTAGCCGGCGTCACTTCTATCTGTGGTAAGCGCATTATTGAATTATCGAAGTGATCGATTCTCGTTGTTTTACAGATATGCGACATGGATGGTGACGGCGTGTGGAATGAGGAAGAGATGCAGGAGTTCCAGGTAACGCGCTCCTTTTCTCTGACTGGGAATTTAGGCAGATTAATATTTCGACGTTACGTTTTGATTTTCCTTAGGAGCGATGTTATAATACGCCGTTGCTGCCACAAGCCATGGAGGAAGTCAGAAACTGCATTGCGAAGCACTTGCCGCACGGGGTGAAAGAGACCGGAATCACCTTGGACGGTGCGCTACCTTGTGCGGATCTTTTTAGGGCTTGTTTTTAATTTCGTTTTCCACGTTTCCACATTTGTAGGATACCTTTATCTGAATATGATGTTCATCCACCGCGGCAGACAAGAAGCGACGTGGACGGTGCTGCGGAAGTTCGGCTACGATGATGACTTGGAATTGGCAGAGTCTTACCGCGCGATCACGTGAGATGAATTGCGTCTAAGACCACCGGGGATTGCACCGGCAGGGTTTTCTATGCTCAGCTTTTTATGCCGGTGTACTTGTTGCAGGAAGCTACAGCCGGCCATTCATAAAGCGGAAATCTCCACTCAAGGCACCCACTACCTACTATGTCTCTTTTCCAAATTTGACAGAGATCAGGATGATCTGCTGTCGGATTCCGAGTTCCAAAATCTGCTCAGTGTGTCGAGTAAGCGGATGATCGGTCAAGACTGGTACCAGAGCGTCGAGACGGACGCCAAATTCGCATTGACTCGTCGTGGATTCATTTCCCTGTTCCAGTAAGTGTTTGAAGTTAATCGTTGCATGCAGAATGGAACTATTATGGATTGTTTGTACTCTGCCCGTATCCCATTTCGCAATAGGCTCACTGCGTATTTTAATCCTGTATATACCGCTGATATCCTGGCGCATTTCGGTTATTCATACCAAATGGCTGAGCCTGACTTGAACAGCGCTTTCGACGGTATGTATGGTCGCAATATTATGCATCGGAAGCAAAAGAACGAAGTACAAGCAACAGACAGGTAGACAGGCAGGCAGACTGATAAGACACATCCAGACAGACAGACAGATAGACAGACAGACAGACAGGCAAACAGGCAAACAGACAGACAGGCAGACAGCCAGACGAACGGACACGCATATTGAAGCAAAGAAATGTGGCAGTATAGCAATCAGACATACCAGCGGACAGATATACAGACAGGGACGATAGAAGATATGCAAATCATTATTAGAGCTTATAGTAATGATTCTTTCTGCAGTGCATAAAGATGCTCCGTGGGAAGCGAACAAGTCCAGCAAAGAGCAACCTCGCAAAGTGATCCTCTGCAATGTGATCGGCAATCGCGGCGCCGGCAAGACATCGTTTATGGAAGGCTTCCTCGGCCGTAACCTCTCTGTAAGCTCAGAATCACGCTATACATACTTAACCTATGCTTAACCAGACTATTATGCATTTCCTCTTGTCCGCAGCTGCAAAGTAAATTTCGCGATAAAATTGATACTCAGTCGCCGCTGCACATCATCAACCAAATTTCTGTTTACAACACGCTGAAGTTTCTCATTGTAAGATTCTGCACTCGATCTCGTTTGCGGTAAGAGTAGTGGCAGTTCAGTTCTGTATCTTCCCTAGCTGAGGCGCACACGGGAATACAACTTAGACCCGAAGGAGATGAAGAGTGACGTCAATTGCTTCATCTTCGACGCATCCAGCCGGGAATCCTTTGTCTACGTGCAGAAGTACTACGAGGTACTTCGCTTGCACATGTAAACGTTTAGTATTTTTCCTATTTCCCTCACCACTTTGGCATGTCTTCAGCGCTATCAAATGCACTTTGGAAGCCGTTCGGTCCCGAGTTTGTTTGTTGCTGCGAAGTCGGATCTGATCCACGACGACGGGAAGCTTCTGGAGGAAGTAAAGGCCTATTGCTTCGAGAAGGGGATACTTCCACCGCATATCATCTCAGTCAACGTGACCACGGTGCCTTCAGATATTTATTTGGAGCTTGCCACTCTTGCAACCTATCGGTATGTTGATGGGCGTTCCTTTTTCCAGTCATTAGCTGATCCCGCCTCTTTGTTACATACAGTCTCTCTGTTATTTATTTTACTCGCTACTTCTTTATGTCATTACAGCGGTGCGAAAACGAGATTCAGAGTGCCTCAATTCGGTCCGGGAGGCGGATCGATCAGGTATTTGTCACCGTCTTTTTGTGCACGAATTTCTCTGGACGATCCCCATCGGTGTTCTTATTCTTCGAAACTTCATTTCAGGCAACGAGTGAGCAGTTTCTTGGAGTGGCTTTATCGCCGGAAGCTAGTCATCAGTGGATGTGTCGTGGTGATGGCAATAGTCGCCGGCTGCGGGGTCGTCCACATCCGACGCACGAATCCTGCCGTGCTGCAGGATCTTCGGAATTTTCGCCTTCCCATGTTTGCCCTGAAAGCGTAACACGTTGGCCGCATGTGGTGATGATGATAGTTATGTGGCGAACCGTTTCAAGGGTGCTTGCCAACTGGTCGTGGTAGTATTGTTACAGACGGTGGATTTGATCTGCGTGTGTATCACCGCAGGCAATCTTGTTATGGTACCCAACCGATTACTGTCCTTTGTTGACCATCGAGATGCGTATAGTACGATAGCAGTGTAGCGTTGTAGGATCTTTTCCTGATTTGTGGATCGTCTTGCCCGCTATTATCACCAAACTCAGGGATGATGATATGACCATGCAGCAATGAAGAGATGTGAACGCTGTAAGCCTGTAACAGTAAGGGTATTCAAAGTTCGCTTGTTTGCAGCGTTTACTTCGCTATTTCAAACTCGCCAATCTCCCTGGTTTTGCACGCCCTTGCAACGGTGATACGAGGACGCGCCCCCTGGCTTACCTGAGGCTGTGTCTCCTTCGCTAATCTCATCTCATATGGATCACTCACAAGACAGATGCACACAATTAGCGAGCAGATAACCCAGAAAAGGAGCTCTGGCTGCTTTTCTCGCTTATCTTCAAAACCAGGGAGATTAGCGAGTTTGAAATAGTGAAATAAACAGTGCAAATAAGCGAACTTTGAATACCCTTAGTGTTTTTAGTGCGTCCCCTGGCGGATGCGCTGATGATTATGAATCATCGTTGCCAGCTAACCGGCGCAGACAGCTGGTTTGCCTTGTCTTGTCTGGCTGCCCGTCTGCCTGTCTGTCTGTCTTGCACTTGCTGTACTTTACAGCCGACAGGCTTTCACACACACACACACACAGACACGCACTGAGAAACTTCTTGAAGTCAGTCAGCACCCCGTCCCAGTGTGTGTGTGTCTGTGTGTCTATGGTGAGAACAGAAGGCGAAACTCTAGTGCATCCAAAAAGTCACGCTGCGACGAGAAGGTCTCTGTAAAAGCCAAATCGAAGAACCCTTCGACACCAACCAGCGATCTCGTCTTTAGTGTACAGTGTGTAGTCTTTCTGTCGGAATTGTGTGCGTTGTTTACCTCCTTTTTACGCTTTCACGTGAATACATATCTTCACCTGCCCCCGCGCATCTCGCTCCCCGATTTTTATTTATCGCGTCTGTGATTTGCTTTCGGAATTCATCTCATCTCCATCCGTACGGGACGAGGACGATTTGTGTGTGTGTTTTGTATTATCAGAACGACGAGTATACTGGCACTTGTATTTTGCGTGTCATATTGGAGAGGGATTGTCTTTGCGTGTGGGTGGTTTAAACGGTTCTTCTCACCCGATCTCTTATTAGAGCCTTCCTTTTTTTCCACGGGATTATTTGGTTGCTTTTCACGAGATAAACAAAGGATATACGATGAGCTTGTGAGGCGCGAATTGCGTGATGTGCGACTGCCCAGTAAATGACTGATTCAAGCACGACCCAAAGCAGGGATTTGCTGGCACCCTCTTGGCTGATTCGAGCCAACAATCACAGTCCCACTCCGCCGGTAAGTGCAATACAAATGGGTGGGAAGATGAAGTGAAGAAGTCATTTGGTTTTGGATTTTTGAAGTCGACTGCATAAGAGTGGGTGGACTATGGAATAAAGTTTGAATCGGATTCGAGTTGTGGGTGGTCTGACAGGTCCACAGTTGTGAGTGATAAATTGGCTGATTGGCTTGCGTCGGTTGTATTGATTTCATGCAGGGATTTGTCTGGTTGATTGGTCGATTGCGTTTGTTGCATATTGATTGTAGAGTGCTTCGCTTGATTGATTGGTTTCGTACGTGCTTGCGGTATTTGAATTTATTTTGCAATGGAGAGGCTTAATTTGTTCTGCTTCTCCTACATATTTACTTTTGTTGAATGAAAGTAATCTAGAGTGCTCACTACAATCGCCACATACAAACCCCTCAGTGAACTTTTTAAACCTCATTTCCTGAAGTTCTCTTCGATTTGATCGTCCTGTATTTCGCCCATTTTCACGGAAGCTGATTTAGTTAAGGTTGAATTTGTGTTAAAGATTCTTTTTTTGAATTAAAAATGGTTCATTCAGGATTTTGGTCAATACCTGCTAAATGATTGACTTAGCAATGTGTGCTACTGCTGTCGTTTGTTTCTGCGCATTGATTGGTTGATTAGTCTGCTGTCCTCTTGTTTCTGCTCGTTGATTGGTCTGAAGTTGCTGTTGTCGATTGGGTTTGTTGAATCTGGGCACTGGGTTGGATAGTGAAGCTATTGTTTTCTGTCTTTGCAGTTTCGTGCCGTCCCTACTAGTCAGCAGAGCCCTCGCGGAACAGGAGGCGACAACGACAACTGGGGCGCATCCGGCGGCGATCGCCATCACAGCAACAACCACCACCATCTCAACGGAGTGACAGAGCGGAAGATTTTGCAAAGTTCGCGATTTCAATGGCAGGAGCGAGCCAACGGTGGTGATTTACAGCAGGAGAACTACTTCAACTACCCGCATAACGGCCATAATAGAATCTCGGATTATGATCAACAAGGTGGGTCTCTGTTTGATTGATTTATTTAGACTACTCGACAGTGGTAGAACTGTTTGGTCCCTTGATTGATTGATTGATCTAATTAGACTAGTTGACAGTGTTAGAACTGTTTAATCCCTTGATTGATTGATTGATCTGCTTAGACTAGTTGACAGTGTTACAAATGTTTGCCTCCTTGATTGATTGATCTATTTAGACTAGTTGACAGTGTTAGAACTGTTCGATTGCTTGATTGATCGATCGAATGAGTGACTCCTATTAACGATTGGTCAGCTCAGCTTTCGTGTTTCTTGTCATGTCTGTTTCTCGGCTGTCGAAAACTTGAAAACGAACAAACACGTCGCTGGTGTAGTTTTAGAATCTCAACGAAAATGGGTTTTTTGTGCAGATACTTCGCTGAGGCGCTCCAACAGCATCAACAACGGTGGTCGTAATCATCACCACCATCATTCTCTGAACGGACGGAACAACGGGTCCTCGTTGAGCCAGCAGAATCTGTGGAATAATAACGGCAACAACAACGGCCGTGGAAAGTTTGAAGGGCATTTTCGCAATGGGAATGGCTCGAATGTAAGTGAATTTGGTTGCTGTAGTCATCCGTGCTGTGAGCTGGAAGAGAGACATCATCGCTAATTGTTTCGGTTTCGAGAAAGGAAACTGTCAAGAGTTTCCTCTTCAAATCTTATTCAAAACGTCGATGAGGATTTCAGTCTGAGTTTCATTCAAACAGTTCTTCATTCGCGCAACTGTCCGTGACCACCGTCTGGGCGGACGGCACGCGCTCTGAAATTGTTCTTCTTACGTTGAGAGTGCCGCTTTGTGTGTTCGCAGGGAGCGTTCCGAGAAGCGCAGCCCAATTCCAACGGGATCTCTTACAGCATCGTGACCAGCAAAGGCCTTAGACCCGGAGCGGGACCAACCAGCCCTGTATTGCAGCAGAGTGATTTTCCCTCCCTCAGTGTCAATCCGGCGAAGGTGGAAGTCGCGCCCACAAAATGCGCTCAAAATACCGTCTGGGGTATGAAAATCTTTTCCGTTGAATAATCAGCTGCTAAAATATGAACAGCAGCATGATGCCTCGACTTTTTGAGTCAATTTATCTTTCTATTGGTTGGTTGTGTGCCTTCTGTCTGCTCAATTTCATCGTTTAAATGCGGATGGTGGGTGATGGATCAGTTGATTGATCTGTTGATTGATCAGTTGATTGATCTGCTGATTGATCTGTTGATTGATCAGTTGATTGGTCTGTTGATTGATCTGTTGATTGATCTGTTGATTGATCAGTTGATTGATCAGTTGATTGATCAGTTGATTGATCAGTTGATTGATCTGTTGATTGATCAGTTGATTGGTACAATGTTTTGGGGAATTTTAGCGTACCGAGATACCTTCATTGATCTTGCGAACCTTTCCAATGAAATATTCCAGTTATTCGCATGAAATCTGACGTGTTCTTGTCTTGTTTATGTAGGCAACCCACCTCATCTGGCGAAGGTGATGAAACGCAGTCTGTCTAATCAGAGTTATATGGAAGGTGGTGGCACAATTTTGGGACCTCATTACGGCAAGGGCTTCTTTCTGGGGACGCGCGGACGAGATCTGAAGGTAGATAGGGGAGAACTGTGACCCGGCTATCATTCGAGCACCGCATTCGCAGAATGTGCTAATGTCCATTGTCCACTTCGTAGGAGGACTATGATGTGCTGAGCTCGAGCGCCGGTGACGGTTTGGGCATTGATGATTATGTGAGTTCCTCGGGATCTGCGTCTGCCAGTGGTGTTGTTTTGTTTGATCTCTTTCTTTAATCCGCATGTCTGGGTTGGTTTGTTCTTCAGCAGAAGAGTGATTTCGCGGAACATTCGTCCACGGGCAGCGCAGAGGATGATATTCATCCGGAGAATCTGACCTTATCCCAGCGGGAGGAACAGCAAGAGGGCCGCGACAGTCGGTCGGAGGACATAGAAGACGCCGGCTGGACGATCAGCGACGTGACGGCTCGTCGTGAGCAGCTCCCCGAGCCGAGCATGTTATCTTCCACCGGTTCCACCGGCAGCGTGGAATCCATGGATTCGCATCACTCTAATCAGTATGGTGGAAACAACATTTTCTTTTGACTTGTTGGAAGTTGTTGGCCATGAAGTCAGGGATTACTTGAAATTTTGCAGATCCGGACCGGCTATGATGGTTGAAGATTTGCTGGAGGCGGCCGATCAGGACTTCATTGCGCCGGAAGAGAAGGAGCGGATTCTCCATGCTTTGGAAGAGGTATGAAAGAGCTCTGAATAGCAGGCCGACTGACTGACAGAGAACAGCTAATAAGCTGATACAGTAAGAGGCAACAGACAGTCAATCAGACAGACAGGCGGATGGTTAGCGACATACTGATGAAAAGCCAGACTGTTGAATCGATAGACATACTTACAGGCATACAAACAGGCTGGCAGGCAGGCAAGCAGGCAGCCAGGCAGACAGACAGACAGACAGGCAGACAGGCAGACAGACAGACAGACAGACAGACAGGTAGACAGACAGACAGCAGACAGATAAGCACATAGACAAATAAGCACATAGACAAATAGTCAGGTGCAAAGTCGGCTGGGCAAATAGACGCTCATACAATTAGGCGAGATGTAAAGGAAGAGCATCTTATGTGCCTTGTTTTTACAGATCAAGGAGCGTACAGGTTCGGAGTCTTATTATGAACGTGCCTTGAAGGGAAAACAACGTCCGATATTCCCCGACACCAAGGACGATGATGAGGAAGACCCTGACGACGACGATGACCCGGATGACAGCTACCTGAAGTGAAACTTGCCCCTACTTTCATTATCCTTACGAGTACCTCCCATTGGTTCACTTCGTTGACTGTTATGTCGTCGACTCACTCAGTTTATAACTTTTGCTCCGAGTATCGTTCTTCGCACCAGCCGGAATTCATCGCGCGCTCTCTTCAGTGATGTATTGTCACACACCCTGGTGACGGTTTCTTTCTTGGTGCTTTTGTGTACTTCCTGGAAGCGAATAACTACGTGTATCACTGGCCAGCCCTCTCTATATTCTCTCTCGATTTGCCTTTTGCGCACTTCGAAGCTTCTGATTTTCTGGTACGTTTGTTAAGTTTGAGAGAATCCAGCATGTTCTTCTTCTTCACCGGACGACCGAAACGTGCGCCCCTGCCGGGAGAATTTTTTGGTGAGTAAGAACGCGCGCGCCCCCTCTACTCGTCTCTTCCTCCACTGCAGAAAGCGTATCCCGTTTTTTGCTTGCCTTGTTATAACCTCCTTTCAAGCCAGATTTACAGTTTATCTTACTTTTGCGCACCGTTTGCTGACCGATTTGTTTGATTATGGGACGGCAGCCTGATGATATGAACGGAAGACTCCTGATGGCAAACGTACCAGGTTGTTTCTGACTGATAATGTTACGAATAAAATTTACTTTTCTGTATAATTTTTCACAACCACACCGAAATTCGAACACGGATTTTCCTGGCATTGTGTATCTGTCTGTCTGTCTGTCTGTCTGTCTGTCTGTCTGTCTGTCGGTTTATTTGTCTATGTGTCTATGTGTCTGTCGGTCTGTCTGTTTGTCTGTCTGTCTGTCTGTCTGTCGGTTTATTTGTCTATGTGTCTATGTTTCTGTCTGTCTGTCTGTCTGTCTGTCTGTCTGTTTGTTTGTTTGCCTATCTGTCTGTTGGTCTGTCTGTCTGCTTGTCTCTCTGTCTCTCTCTCTGTCTCTCTGTTTACATATCCGCTTATTGCTTAAAGGGACTGTCTGTGTGTCT
This sequence comes from Hypsibius dujardini, assembly GCA_001579985.1. NCBI lineage: Eukaryota > Metazoa > Tardigrada > Eutardigrada > Parachela > Hypsibiidae > Hypsibius > Hypsibius dujardini. The sequence continues at coordinate 7,126 of LRSR01009904.1, read as the reverse complement.
AGTATCTTTCTTGCCTAAATTGAAATTGCTGACTATCTACTGGCCGGCGAATCTGTCCGGCTTAGGGAGCCCAACATTCATTCCAGTGTGCGTTCACAGTGGCTTTCGTGAAAGGAATGACCAGCGGTGGCGTGGACAATTATAAATCAGTGTTATGACTTTTCGCACGTCTAGTCATCGGAGGCTGACATTAACGGGCCATTATGGCTCTCCACACAACAACAGCTCTTCCGCCAATGCCATATGTTAAGAACTGACCGTTCCCTGATGCTCCTTACACTCTCGCAGTCCGGTGCATGGGCGCTTTGACGGCTGCGCTCCCATCAGTTTACGAGATCGTTTCAGCTGACAAATCGAACGCGGGGTTAGTCCGCGCTCTCGATAACATACACCCCTGGCATATCGAGCAATTAAAACTCAACCGCAGAAACACATATCAGTGGGCTTAATCGCCGTCGTTTTGTCCGACTGTTGACCTTAGGAATTCGAGCATTAGTGGGGAAGGTTGATCATTTGCCATGGGTTCCGCAATGGGCAGGGGCTTCATTTGTAGTTTAATCAATTTACTTGTCTGTCTGTCTGTCTGTCTGTCTGTTTGTCTATCCGTCTGTCTCTCTGTCTGTCTGTTTGTCTGTTTGTCTGTTTGTCTGTCTGTCTGCCTGTCTGCCTGTCTGTCTATCTGTCTGTTTATTTGTCTCTTTGTCTGTTTATTTGTCTCTTTGTTTGTCTGCCTGTCTGGCTGTTTATCTAGATAACTGTCTGTCTTTCATTCTGTCTGCTGGTCGATCTATCTGTGTATCCTCTTGCCTCTGTTTGTGTGGCGTCTTTGTCTTGATCTGAAATATGTGTTACTGTGACTATGTACTTGTCTCCATGTCTGTTTCTGATGAGTACGAGTACAGTCGGCACGCAGCCCTTTTTGAATCACTGCAATGAAAGGAGGGGTGACAGAAAATCATTTGGTTTTGGCCAGCGAGAGATTTATTTGGCCCAAGGGGCCGTCAATCACGGAGCGGCCATACGTTTCTCCATGAGCGTTGTGTGCAATGTATTCCCTGCTTGGACAGCGGGGATCGCCACGGAAATCCCATGTCCTGCAGTAAAATCAACGGACAAATAAGTTGCCTATTTATTATTTTAACATTCCATGTCCATCGCGAGTCATATATGTGCGAATGACTACCCTGGTTGCACACTGGCAGGCCGCTGGGCACTCCTTGCCGGTTCTGCTCTTTCCGGTCGCAATGAGAGGTCGAAAATGGGTTATCCTCTGCCTTGTCCACAACACATTCAATGAATAACATTACTTTCGTATGCTTTCGAAAACATCAGAAAAATTAAAATACATTTTTGTATTGGCCAAAGTAAATTAACTAAATATGAGAAGAAATATATTATTTATGGTCTGTGTGTAATCTTCATCAGTGGACGTCAACGCCCATTTGGAAAGTTTTGACGGAAAGGAGTTTAAACAGAGACAGTGGTGTACATTTATCAAGCTCGACGGGCAAGACAGACAATTAGTATTCAAGTAATCATATATTTCCTATACTGTCGAGCAGATTTTGGTACATTTCCTTGGCATACTTTTGATACATTTATAGTGGACGCGCACTTCGGTGAACCGTAAAAGTGCCGCTGCATTTATTATTACGGCTGTATTGCCGGTATTCCATAGCGCGAAACAGAAGCGATCAAAATTTATAGCCAATTTAAGGATTAACGTTAAACCGTTTTGATAAATCATGTCGCATACGAATGAATAAATTTCTCATTTCCTAGTGAAGGTAAAAAGTAGGCCGTTGGCTGAAGATTAATCACGCCATTATTATGGCTGTGACTACCTGCTTAACCGCAGATGCAAGGTCTTTTGAATCTCATTACCTCGAAGGTATTGTTGTTTAGTATTTACCTCCTCATGTTTTGTTTATCTTATCATGGAACTGTCAATGTTCAATATGTCGCGCTATGGGCGCGGTTATGTAATGATATACCCGTGTCTGTGTCTGTGTCTGTGTCTGTGTCTGTGTCTGTGTCTGTGTCTGTGTCTGTGTCTGTGTCTGTGTCTGTGTCTGTATCTGTGTCTGTGTTTGTGTCTGTGTCTGTGTTTAAGCTTGTATCTGTGGTTTTTGTATGTCACTGTGAGTGTTTTTGCGTATCTCTGATATGAGTCTGTGAGTCTGAGTGGCTTGAAATTCTCATTCAGTGTGTTAGTGTCTATCGTGACTGTCCTCACTAAACTTCACACCACTGGGTTTCCAGGTCTCCCAGAAACCATGCAACCGTGTCTCCGCCCAATCTCGAATATGCAGCGACCTGGTTGTGAAATGAGTGGATTATGAGTATACATATACGTGACTGGATCTTCTCCTCCGACCCTCTCATCCCTCCTCGCGTTTCCGTCTCAGACTGACGAGAGAAAGCGCCTCGCGCACAGTCACGAGGGCCCACCAAATTACTATGTACAGAGGACAGTTCCGCGACCCGGCATCACCGTAATGGACTGCTGCTGTTCGAGGGCTTGGGCGAAAATGAGGTTACTGAGTAGTTGCCGAATTTGTTGACTCCGAAGGAGACAGGCAACGGAAGCGCTGCTCACCACTGTGGGACCAATAAAATAGGAGGAGAGAGGAGAGAGATCAAAAGGCGCAATGAGTTTAAGCACGAGTCGTCATGGACTCTACATACAGCGGGAAGATTGAATGAGTGATGGATTTCACTGGGTGTAAAATAACCGGTAGTCCTGTCTGGTTGGTCGCTTTTTCTGGTTCGTCAGGAGTTATTACGCTATTTATGGATGAACAAGGCTGCCTGTGAATCGGATTAGTAAAAGAGGCTGTGTCTGTGTCCGTGTCTGTGTCTGTGTCTGTGCCTGTGTCTGTGTCCGTGTCTGTGTCTGTGTCTGTGCCTGTGTCTGTGTTTGTGTCTGTGTCTGTGTCTGTGTCTGTGTCTGTGTCTGTGTCTGTGTCTGTAGCTCTGCGAAGCCATATTCTTGGAATACTGCATATGTATATATAAGAGGCTAATGGGTTCCTTCCGTTCCAGTGTCTGTCTGTGTCTGTCTCTCTGTCTGTCTGTCTGTCTGTCTGTCTGTATGTCTGTGTCTGTGTGTTTGTGTGTATGTGTGTATGTGCGTGTGTCTTCCGTAGTGCTTGAAACATTGAGAGGGTCGAATTGATTATTCATGTCTGAGGGGCTGTTCTTGGTGCAGGCCGTGGACGATAGCGTGCCTGGTTGACACGACCAATATGGCGTGGTGGTAATTCAATCGCAATTTCCGTGCGAATATTGTGATTATCATGCGTTTATGGTATCCCCCCCGCCCGCCGTTTCAGTGTGAGGTTGTCTTAACTTTTTCTCGCGTAACCACAAAAGAGCGGCAGCGCGCGCAGTCACACACGACGACGACGAATAGACGACACGGCTACTGGTTGGTCTTCCCTTCTATCGCCTTTCCGCCGCCGTCTGCTGGGTTGTTGTGTTGTTAAAAGTTTAGTTAATAATAAGTTTTGCCACTTCGCTCTCTCCCGTCCGTCACTTTGCGCCGCCTCCCTAACCGACTTTTCAACTTGTCAGTCTAAATTCTTCTCTCGCTTTTCTCACACTCCTCAGTGAAACGGAGAGCCGTTGCTGTAGCATCAGAAAATTTTCCCAGACCACTGCGCGCGCATTGGTCGATCCGTCTGATATCCTTCTGCTTGTCTTTCTGGTTGTTGTTTGTCTATCCGTCTGTCTGTCTGTCTGTCTGTCTGTCTGTTTGTCTGTCTGTCTGTTGGTCTGTCTGTCTGTTGGTCTGTCTGTCTGCTTGTCTCTCTGTCGCTCTGTCTTTCTGTCTGTCTGTCTGTCTGTCTGTCTGCTTGTCTATCTGCTTGTCTGCCTGCCTGCCTGTTTGTCTGTCTGTCGACGTGCCTGCCTGTTTACTTACTTGTTTGCCTGCTTAGGTGCCTGCTTGTCTATCATCCTTTTACTTGTGTGTTTATTTTTTAAGACTGAGACCTGAAATCTCACGCACAGAGAAGTTCCGTAAAATCCGGCAAGACTCCCTGCTGCGATGAGGTTTACACATATCGCGGCGCAATCAAAAACTTAGTGCGTGGGCGCGCGTAATGGCCGCGCCTCCGGATTGGTTTTTCGCAGTACACATACAACCCATTGCGGCGACAATCGAGTCCGTCGTACTGTACTAACGGCATCTGCGCTACTCGTTCCGCAGTCGTCAGTGCCGAATACTATTGCACTCTAGACAGACAACTACTACTACTACGGTACTACGTACAACTTCCGAGAGGGACCGCAGAGCCATTCCGAAAGCAGGTCCTCCCACTGAACTGAATGCTGACATATATATTTGCCGGGCCCGGTTCAAGGATCAGAATCATGGACACTCGACTCTCAAGATGCCACATGTTTTTTCTTTTACTTCGTCGTCTTCTTCACCGGCACGCTGTCTAGCCCCCTCTCCCTGTATACAGGCTTATTATGTCTGCCCATCGGGCGGCTATTATCAAGTGTGTTTTTTTCACCCCTCAACATCATCAACTTGAAAAGTCCGCCCACATCAAACGCTCTTTGAGACATATGTTGCAGCATTTGCTTGTTTAAATTGTGTGTTCATCATCTGAGCTCTTCCTCAGCCCCGCCGGATCATTCATTCATTCATAGTCACAGCGGCAGTCAGTCATTCAATCCTCTTCCTCATACATATGTCTAACTATGCGGACACAGTGATTTCTTTTAGTTCACATGTAAAAGTTGTGTGTATAAATGTCTCTACAGACGGACTTTTCGGCGGCGTCGTGATTAAACAAACCTATTTGGAGGGGAAATAATCGCCTAAGCCGATTGCAGTCTGTCTCCCTACAACACCTCGCTCCTTTCCATGTCCGATTGAGGGGGGGATTATAAAAACCGATTGCCACACGTTTGGATTTCTTTGGCAGTGGTCCGTTGGTGCGGGTTTGTGGGGACAGACCGGCGGTCGGAACGGTTCCGAGCCCCTGTTGGAGGTTGTTGACTTTATCGGAATTCGGTTTCCCCCTTCTGCGTTGCCGGAATACTTGTGTGTGGAATTTTTGAGTCAATTTGTGGGACGGAGGGTGTCTTGTCTCTCTCACGGGGAAGTGAGGTGACGACTGCTACGACGGCTGCTGTTTTTTTTTACCCCGCTTGACGGAGAGACGGACTAATTTGACACTACACTATGCCGGCGTGGAAACCGTCGTGTCTGCGACCGGCCAGTGACTGTCTGCGTAAGTGAAACCGATCCGCGAAGGACAAATATTCTGTTTTCTTTCCGTGACATAAGAAACAAAAAACAAAAACAGAAAGGCATTGCCTGCCTGTCTGTTTGTTTGTCTGTTGGTCTGCCTGGCGGTTTATGTGCTTCATTGTCAGCCTGTTTGTCTGCCTCGGCAGGCAGACATGTAGACAGGCAGACAATTTATCAGGTACCTCCTTTCTCTATGCCCGAATGTCTGGTTGTCTGTGTGTGTTGTGATAATGTCTGTAATATGGTTGTCTGTGTGACTGTCTTCATGACTGTATGTATAATTGTCTGTATGGTGATTATGTGCATGTCTGTGTGCATGTCTGTAGCGTTGCTTTGTCTGTGTGCAGCAGGGCCTCTAGTACGAGTAGTGTTTCTATTAGCTAGAATCATCGCGTTCGCGAGAAAGAAACCATGTTAAATCACCACTCTGGGCACATTGGTCATTATCGGGAGAGCTCGTTCTCAGTATTTTTGGACGGCGCGAGCGCCAATTCAGCCGGCAGCCATGAGATTGGGAAGCGCGCAGAACGAGCGCTTAAGTATGGTAGTTCACAGGAAAAAATGTAGGTCTCGCTCTCTGACTCGTGCCGGCTATTTTAAATGTTTAAAGGCGTGTTTCGAATCTTAACGGCATGCTTTGAATATTCCTTGCTTTGCAGTGCCCCCTATGACTGTCCGCGGCGAACCCTTTGCTTCGGGTTTACGCGTACAATGAGCAAAGAACGGAGCAACTGGAGTAATGAGTTGCCGTTTTTTGTGCGGGGTGTCAGAATGAGAAATATATCACTATGATTATGAGGGTTTATAGTGCCAATCAAGTTCTCCAGTGATTTCGTGGCGCGGCTTTGTAGTCTCGAGAAGGTTGACTGACAGTACTAGCTACAAATGTGGTAATGCTTCAGCGTGCAATTTCAGAAGCAGACAGAGAGATAAAAAAAAAACAGAAAGTCAGGCAGGCAGGCAGGCAGGCAGGCAGGCAGGCAGACAGGCAGACAGGCAGACAGGCAGACAGACAGGCAGGCAGACAGACAGACAGGCAGACAGACAGGCAGGCAGACAGACAGACAGACAGACAGACAGAAAGACAGACAGACAGACAGACAGACAGACAGACAGACGGACAGACAGACAGACGGACAGAAATTCAGGCATGGCCGAAAACAGTCAATCCTACAGCTTTTGAGTCAAACAAATCACAGTTATGCGCTGGACTACGAACCGTTTTCATAGGAATTAGGAGCCTTGGTTTACAGTTTGAAACGTGCTCGGTCGGACAAAAAAATGTCAGTGTCTCCTTCTCTTTTTTGTTAACAAATTCCAATTCTCATTGGATCGTTCGCATGATGGGAATTAGGGAAACCGGAGACGTGCCACCAAGGGTTCGCGCGCGCCACGGGGTTCGTCGTTCGGGTGCTAACCAAAACTCAGGAAACGTGATGTAAGCCGGGTCTCCCAACACTCCCCCGGCCAGCTTCTTTCAGTCAAACGCCAAGATTTTCACTCAACTACCACCGCAGTAGTCTCTGTAGCAATTTCCGGGATGCTGTGAATTGCTTTTCTGTCTGACAAAAATTGGATTTCCCATTGCTTATTGCTTGCACGCGAGTGTTGTCTGTTGGACATTGACTGTGAGTTGTTCGTCATGCCTTGCATCACACCTTGTGTCTGCATTTCGCCTTTTCCGTTCACCATTACCATTCAGGGTAAGTTTCGCCATTTACTGGTGCCCAAACATGACTTCCTTAATCTTAGCTAAATGAAAACGGCTGCGCTGTATCACAGTAGTGTCACTGTGGCTTCTCGCTCGGTATGACGCAGATGTCTGCTTGTCTGTCTGTCTGTCTGTCTGTCTGTCTG
>LRSR01009903.1:0-20463 GCA_001579985.1 Hypsibius dujardini | reverse complement strand
GGGTTGCCAAGTGGGATGATTTATTGATTTTTCCTTTATTTGAACGCACTGGTTAAAAATAACAAATCTATCTTCAAAAAAGGTAATTACAGAAATACGTGAGTTGCCTTTGGTGGATGTTGGGCAGCGTTTGTTGATTTGAATGAAATATTATTTGAAACATCAGTTGACCTTGATCTATGTGTTCTTATTTGTATCAGTCTGGGTTTCCTTGCAGGTCATGTACATTAATTACACCCGGGAACAATGAGATGTTATAAACTACGAAAAAGCTATTATCCATTTCGGTCAAAGCGACGATTGAAAGAGATTTTATAGTAATAGAATTATCGCTTGCTGATGATGCTGATCCTTCAAAGCTTTGAAATTTTGCTCCTAGCATGTTATGTTGAACGCGCCGAGTGTATTGCAAGTGGAGTCGTAAGTAACCTGAAAGAGGTAAAAGATGAATACTGAGCGCAGCTTGTTTTGGATCTTTATCGTATCCTGGCTGTTTACCAAGCATTGTTAAAGCTGGTGGTGTACAAATAACTGGTACATCACGTTATCTAAAGGAATGGAGTGTAAGTTTACTCTACCACTCGTTACTTACAGTGATTCCGCTAATTATTCCGTTTTGGAATGAAGGGGCGTTTCCAACCATTGTGAGGGTCTGAGTGAATGTGCTACTGGCATCGCATCGTGTAACCGCGCCCGGTCCGGTAGTCGGAATGGATGCCGGAATTGCGAGACAAGTATTACAAAAAGATCCTCCTTTAGGTTGAAGTGTGTTGGGAGGTGTAGTTGGGCAGCCAACAGCGTCATTCAACCCTCCTGGTCCTCCTGCTACAAATACACCATTGGGGAGGCCGATGGAAGCCGCAAAAGCATTTAATTGTTCTTGAGTATAAAAGTTCCGATTGGCTGCTCCGGTCGCAGGTGTGACACATCGGTCAAATGAGCATTGAGATTGCGCACTTCCCCTGGCGAAAGTTACGGGATTCTCAGAATTTCTGTCGAAGATGTAACATTTGGAGTCGTCACCGGGTGGAGTAAAAGCTGTCACAAAGGGACAAAAAGCCGTATCGGGCAGAGTGCCCGGACCAGGTCCAGGAACAACTGCAGCTCCTGTAAGTGGGTCGACCGCATTCCACTTCACTCCATTTATCAGAAGTTCGCTATTGCAAGCCTGCAAATTATAAGCTGTTAGTATTTTCTCTCCCACATCTCGTAGTACATACCGTATAACTAACGCCGGTGTATTGTTGAAGATACGGGGTTCCAATACCAATGCAAACCGAGAAACTCTTCGGTCCCACGACGAACATGGTGCACGTAAAGATTTTCGCCTGCAAAAACAAAGTATTTCTTATTTGTCATTCATATTTCCCATCATTATGCTTACGGTGAAAAACACTGGGTCAGACGCAGCTCCCGTGGCCCGGTTGATCAAAACGACTGAATAGACTTGAGTGACGTCAATATTTTCAGGCCCCGCCACTCCGATTTGGATGAAACCAGTTACTGGGTTGTAGGAGAGATATGATGTAGTTCCAGCAGCAGACTGTGAACTAGAACTTACAACTTGAACATCCACAAAAAAATCCGACGTCGGAGTGGGAATCTGAAATGTTGAAGAATCTGAAACGGAACTGTTAAATAATTAATTGAGGTGCTTCCTTACAATGAATTGTGGACCCTGGTTGAGATCTCCCACTTTGCTACACGGCACAACGACGGAACTAGTTCCTGTATTGACAAGAGATGGCTTTGAGCAATAAGTAGCTGCGCAGGAGGCGTTAGCTGCGGCATTGGTGAGGCGGAAACAGTTGCTGCATGCAAAAGCAGACGTAGTCACCGATGCAGTACGATTGTGAGTCGTAGTACAGGTCGCTCTTCCTTGAAGAAAACCTAATACAGTGCCCGCATTAATGACTAAAATAACGGCGCTAATTAAAAAGATTCTCATTTTTGTGCAGCCAATGTTAATATTTGAACTGACCACTCACATTTGATACATTACTCGGTAACGCAGGTCTTATATTTAGCTTAAAGCATATCAATATATATATCGAATGAGAGCAACGACCATCGGTCTTTCCCTGCGATTAACCCTGAAATGGAGCTTAAGCCGGCCATCAAGATCCGCTAAAACTAACTAGATTGAGAAGCTTAGTAGCCTGCTCGGCGTTTACCGGAATGGCCACCATTACTGAATCAAAAGAACATGTACCAAAACAGCACAATAATAGGAGATGTTATAGGCTGGAAAATCGAGCCTGGTTGTTTTGAACGACTCATTTTCTGGTTATAAAATCAGAGTAACTTCTTTTTCTGAATGAAGCGTGTTGTTAGTTGGCTTGTGGGCCTCCGTAAATGTGCTGACGGCCGCAATGCTAAACCAAATCGTTAGGTGATTCATCACGGCCCGGTATGAAGTTGACCCCTGCTTAACTCTCTGAGTACCAGTCAGCATACACTTGCTAGATTTGTTGGTCATATCAGTTTTCCACTGCGAGTTTTCCATCGTTTAGCTTGCGGTTTTTTGCTTTGATATTTTCAAAGAGCCAAGCTTTGAATGTAAAAAACAGTATTTTAAAAAACCATTAGGAAGTGGGAGGTATCAACTTAGCACCACCTTGCTAACACTTAGGAGGCTTGTCTGTTAGCTCACGCTGTAGTCTCAAGAATGTGTTCTTGATACAAAAAATTAAAGCTCTAGAATGCTTAATAATAATCTATATACAATTGGAATTTTGGAATTCGGACGTACAAGAGCGGAATGAAAATTTGGTAACCATTAGGATTCGATTATAACACTGCCCAATGATTCTGCATGCGGTTACGTGGTATCAGCGGCAAGTCACAAACAAATCAATCAATCAACTATGAACAGCTGATTTGGAAGGGGTAGGGAAGCTGCCTAATGTTTCCATTCACCCATTGCTGAATCATTTGGCAATTTCTCAATTCTAGCAATTTTTTGCTAGACCTAGTACTACACGTATACCCAAAACACCCGGTTACCAGAGTGTTAATGGCTTCTTGTTTTCTCTGGGCAATGACGCTTGATTTTTGAAGAGAAGCACTGCAATGCTATACACCCGATCGATCGGTATTCGCCCCCACTTTTCCCCTTGCACTACGCCCCATATTCCTTTTGCAATTTTGAGAATTTGCTTCTTGCATTCAGTTTCAATTTGTGATTACGGCAGATCCCGAATTAAGTGACTTCACAACTCAAAAAATAAGCTTGATCAACGCTTTCGAATAACTATAACCGAAAAATATTGGTTATTAATATCCTTCATTGCTGGCCACGTCGCGCAGTTTATCAATATGTTTATTTTCTTCTGCTAATTCATTTACCAGGTTCGGCAACATTTTTGGCTGTGAGCCTTTTGTAATTATTGAATGTTGGTTCGCGTGAAACTTAATGCTCACTAATTCATATCGTTTAATGGTGTATTCATTTCCTAGTACTTTGTAAAAAAGTTTAGTTTCATTCAGCTTAGCAAAAATTGTCAAGGTTACCCCAGCATTCGTTTCAATTATAAAATGGGCCATTGAGGACATTTTCTGACTTGCCCAAAGAACGGCTGATTTAATAAAGTAAGAGCATATTTTTAGGGCATATGGTTGGAGGAATCCAAAAAATTAAGTTTAATCGTCAAACTGGCCGAGAATGGCGAGTGCGGACAACAGCGCATGCCGGAGTAGTACTGTAAATACATTTTCTCAACATGTATTGCTGCAGCTAGTGTCCTGCGCAGCGTGAAAAAATTTAGATGTGACAGACTCTGAACAGACAGGAAGATAATAAAATCTTCACGAGCCCCTTTAGCAAAGAGGAAGAAATTCTTTCCAGTATTTGTCATCGATATTATCTCTTCATGCACCCCATTCAAAATCCGGCTCTATGTGTTCGAGAAATCGGGTATTTACATCGTATTTCGACGGAGAGAAAGGTCTACATAGCGTTGGCATTTTGATTTTGAAACATGGTAGTAATCTGAAAAGCATCAATAAGTTGGCTAATCAGTAATTTGGAAAATATCCAACATTTGACTCTTTCTTCATTTATTTAAAACGTTTCCGAGAAACACATTTCATAACGGCCGTTGTGCCTGAGCTTGTTTTCACAATATAAATTTGACTAGATTGGCCAAAACGAAGGAACTATGATAAGAGTTTAGGTACCGGCGACCCCCACAGGTGAGGTAGTGCAAACTATTGCATGCCCATAGTCAAGCAACACATTGTTTATCACATCCAAAAATCACTTAGCCCCCGATGAAAAAATTAGGAAGCAAATAAACGCGTCTCGGAAATCTAAAAGTACAAACCAGCAGTGAGCGCGATTCGTTAATGTGAAAGATGCAGATAGCGTTGTGCCTTGTTCTATTACGAAAGGTAAACCCGTGTTACTTACACCCCCCCCCAACTGGACATAAACCCTCAGTCTTCCAAACTCAGGCAAGGGAGAGCGAAGCCAGAGTTTGGCTTGTACATATGGGACAGTTACTACCGTTGATCCAACCAAAGGTGGAATGCCTGTGACTGGGACTAGCACTTGATTTGCAGGACAATACTTTTCATGTTTAACGTTGGCTTGATTTGAGCGATCAATGAAATCCCCATTTCACTTTACGGTATATAGAGGCAAAACATTTTAACAATTTAATAGCTACTTTTTGGTTCCATAGCAAAATATTGGATACATATATGTGAGAAGCGTATTGAACCGTTGCCAGAACGTTCTTAAATATTGAATACATTATCGAAACGGTTTCTGCGTCAGAAGTTTAGTCGCGCCAGCTAATGTCGTCTTAGTAATGGTGCCCGGAGTAGCGGTACCGGTCACACTTGCAACTCGCGCAATCAGCCTGTTAGAAAAAGGGTTCAACTGTTTTTGCCTGCCAATGGAGCTGTTTCTGTAAACAAAATATTCAGTTTAAATTTCGGTCGGGGTTGAAGCACTAACCGTTACTTTCTTACGTTGACTCTGGCGAACAATATGTGTTTGCGGATTTGCTTCCGATCCTTTTTTCGGGATTGCGCTGACATTCACACACCCATACATCATAAAAATGATTAGTAAGCATGACAACTTAATGTAGTGATCCATATGGCGAATAGATATTGAACTGCGTTAGTAATTTGTTCAAAAATATTTGTGCAAAATAGTTTCATTTGTATTTCACATTTATACGCATGTCCTCTGTTAAGAAGGAAGTAGGGAAAACGTGAATTCAAAGGAACAGAACCAAAGTATATGGAAATGTAAGTCCTGCCTATGGCGTTTTTGTGATCGAAAACACAAAATATGAATGATAGGTAGAACCCATAAAAAGATGTTTTGCGTGATATAAGGGTGTTAATAATGTTATGATTTACTATTGAAAATGTTTTGAAACCCCACATGAACTCCACAAAAAATTTAGTTTCACCTTCTTCTACCGTTGCGGGAATTTTATCGAGCTAATTTTACAGATTTAAATTAACAACTCAGTGATCTGCGCTTCTGAATGCATAGCTTCTTCACTTAATTTTCAATTTTTACTAACTAAGGCCAGGTCCCGAAGAGGTGAGGATATGTTTTATCTTTACGCATAAATTCCTGTCCGTTTGTGGCGTCTAAAACGTCAATCATCGATTGATTGATCAATCGAAGAACGTGACTTAAGTGGGTTGTGTTCAGTCCTACTAAACCGCCCGCAGACTCCCACGCAGCTGCGCAGGCGGCCAATGAACGATTTTGCTGGGGATTACGGGCGTGAGCGCTCCCCCTTCTTTTAATATGCACGCAGTTCGCTGGTTTGTTGTCCGCTGGTTTTGTTGTTCAATATTATTAAATCACGCTAATCAAATTTGATTGAAACCAAACTTGCTAACAGTGGAACTTATCAGAAACTTTTCAACTCCCCATATCATAATTTATGCCAATTTGAGGAATCATCAAGATGCATTCAATCATCTCCATGATTTAGTTTACATCTTAAGATAGGCATATATCAGACCAAACAATAGCTGCTTCAGTTTTTATGCAGATTAGGTGTTGAGCATGAGCGGTCTATTCGTGTATGCTCCGAACAAAATACTAAAACTCTGCTTTGCAGGATCGCACACAATTTTCACCGGAATTTAACAAACTAATTGGACAAGATTGCGATGCAGCTCTACTTACGATCACGCGTTTTAATATATTTGTAACATATTTTCAAAAAATGGATTAATTGTTTAATTAAACTGCAACGTCGTTCACTAACACACGGACACATATTTTGGTCCGTAATTTTGGCCCAACGTCTTCGAGTTATGTGAGTTTCCCACTCGCCCAGTCCTTATCCGTCTTTTGATTTTCCGTCCTAGTACCCTGAGGGGGTATTCCGGGGTAATTTTATCTCGATAACTCGCGCAATAAAACGGCAAATAACCCCGTGACTTGGTTCTGTCCCCTTATTTGTGTGGTATTGAATGGCAAGCGTCCCACAACTAAATACTGTTTTTTGTTTGAGCGTGAATGCGTGCGCTTGGATAGGCCCTGGTCAATGGAAGGGAGCAGGAGCTCTTGACCAGAACTAGATCTAACTGGGTTTGCGATTCGGCCGTTTTTCATCTCCTGGCAATTATTTTTAAGTCAAAGAAAGCGGTCTTGCCAGCTGGCAATTGGGCTTGTTGCGATCGAGTGCTAAACTGATGGTAAAATATGGGTTGAGCGACAGTATTCAGATTTTGAAATTTTTGATGACTTTAGATTCAAAAAATTATTCTGAATCGATTGGCATTAGCAGAATTTTGATCGGAGGTCAGGGGGCGGAGTTATGCCCGTAATCTTTTTTGGATTACTTACAATGGGCGTAAAGCAATTGATTGATGGATTAACTTCATATAATTCAAATGATGCGACCATCAATTGATTGATTGATTGATTGACAACAGCGTTGATTTGTGGCGATTGATTGATTGATTGTGTGTTTGTTCAAGGCCAATGTCCAGTGTCCACCACAGTTTTCAATAATTTTCTACCGTCTTCCCGGACTATTTCCTCTACAATTAAGAAAGACTTATTTCCATAAAATTTATTTTATTCAAAATGACCGGTATGGGTCTGTGCGACCGAGTCGCAGACATTATTCATGCCGCGAACGCTGATTCTCGTGGCATGGTCAAGCGGTTGTGCCGAGAGATGCCCTGGATGGCGGACTTCCTGCAAGCCGAAGTTGTCGGACCTACCTCGCCGAAGAAGCCCCGTGGTCAGGCCAACTTCCTCTTGCAATTTCTGCGGGGTGACGCCGAGCTCTCGACGGAACAGTTGAAGGAGATTTCGGTAAGAAGAGCCGTATGTCTTGATCGAGAGCGCTCCGCCCAGCTTTGATTGACTAATTGATTTATTGATTGTCACAGGTGCTCGTGTTCCTCCAGGACGCCGGAATGTGCCGGACCAAGGCGGACTGCCGGGCATGTGCTCTTCCGATGACCATCGGAGTGAAGGACGGCGTTTTTGTGCTTCGGTGCAGCAAATGCACTGGCAGTCTGTCGATGCGGAACGGGACATTTTTATCGGGGTCGCGCATTGACAACCGCACCTTCCTCTGGTTGTTCACCCATCTGTGCGCTTGGCGCAATTACACGCAGGTGGGAATATCGCAACTAGACTGAACTAAACGAAAACTAAAACAAAGTGTTACCAGCTGATTATTTGCCATATCTGTATGCAGGCATCCATCGCCACCTTCACGGGGCTGGATAAGAACACCGTTTCGGAGTGGGTGACGCTAGTGCGGGAAGTCATCTCCGTCTACCTTCGCAACACCCCCATCGTTCTCGGAGGTCACGGAGAAGTTGGATATGCCGACGGCGTGTGGATTGGGACCAGCCAGAAGTACGGCCGTGGAGATCCAAACAGGGGAGTGAAGGACAAGAAGGGCAAGCGGATTTTGTTGCTAGTAATGGCGGAGCAGAAATCGAAGCGGATTCAAGTCCGCGTTATTCGCAGCGAAAATGTAAGTTTATTGGCGTTTCGATCTTAACCAACAATTAAAAACAACTGATTTAACGGCAATATTTGCACTTAAATATTGATATAATATTAAAGTGTATGTATCTAATATTATATCATAAAATTTATCATAGTACAGTTGTATGAATATCTGACATTTTTTATGATGTATCGATTATTGAAAATTCTCTTTAATTTTTTTTTACAGAAAAAAGAAGTCCACGAAATTCTCGCCCAGTGCTTCGCTCGCGGAACTGAGATCCAGACCGACTCGGCTGGTTGCTTTCTCAACTTGGACAAGAATACTGGCGCAGACGGCGACCTGATGGAATTCTCCGGCGCCATGGTCAACCACAGCAAGGGCGAGTTCGCGCGATGGGAGGCCGGCCATCAGATCAGCAGCAACAAAGGGGAAAGGATGAACGGCCTGCTGAAGCGGTTTCTTGTCAAGCACAACGGATTTCCGCTGCAGACGGTGATGTTGGCTTTGGATGAATTCATTTACCACACCAACGAGAACGACCCTGCTGTTTGCGATTTAGACAAGTTTATTAGCCATATCGGCAAATACAGTCAAGCATCCATCGATATCGACGATGCGCCGGGAAACAGTTTGTACTTCAGCTAGACATTGCGGAAAGACTGGACTGATAGCTGCCAATGCGAGGCCAAGACCCCGCGTGAATGTGTCTAAGCGTTTGACGTGGAGGATGATCTCAAATAACTTTTTTCAAGCGTTTCTTCTGTTCCCATCAAAAACCAAGCGCCAGTGAAACCCATCAAAACCCATCAAAACCCATCAAAACCCATCAAAACCCATCAGAACCCATCAGAACCCATCAAAACCCATCAAAACCCATCAGAACCCATAAGAACCCATCAGCACCCATCAACACCCATCAAAACCCATCAAAACCCATCAAAAACCCATCAAAAACCTATCAAAACCCATGAGAACCCATCAAAACCCATCAAAAACCCATCAAAACCCATCAAAACCCATCAAAACCCACCAAAACCCATCAAAACCCATCAAAACCATCATCAAAACCCATCAAAACCCATCAAAACCCATCAAAACCCATCAAAACCCATCAAAACCCACCAAAACCCACCAAAACCCATCAAAACCCATCAAAAGATTCATTCAGTGATGTTGCCAGTCAAAAACTACCGTCAGTGACGGCAATCGATTCAAAAAATTGTTCTTAGTCAGAAATGAGCAAACTTCTTTCAATCTCAATGCTGTGGGCAAACGGCCAATCAGAGCGCTGTAACTCCGCCCCCTGACCTCTGATCGAAATTTGGCTGATGCCAATCGATTTAGAATAATGTTTTGAGTCAGAAATAGTCAAAATTTCTGAAATCTGAATACTGTCGCTCAACTAGGACGTAACCAAACTGGTAACCCTCAGCTATCAGGAATACTGGTTCAGTTATAGAACTGATTCAAAAAAAATGTTTTATAAAAGAATGGCGCCGAAAGTCGTAGTTTGTACATTTTTCGAAATATTTCGTACCGTTGTACCGTTACGTAGCACTGCCTTGTCTTGTAATAGCGGTACACATAAGATTCGTTGCTGGAGTCGAGAACTTACCGTATAATACAATCCCAAAGTGAAGGTCCAATTTTAACGACAACCTCAAGGCATACCTGCTCTTCTTAGGTTCCGAGGTGATATCTTTGTATGTAGTAGGCTATTGTCATTCGTGTGGGAAAATTTTAAAAGAAGCCTTTGGAGAGTCAGGGTTTGCGAAACAATACTTATGCATGTATGAATGTTAGGGTTGCCAAGTGAGATGATGTATTGATTTTTCCATTATTTGATTGCACTGGTTAAAAATGACAAATCTATTTTCAAAATAGCTAATTACAGAAATACGTGAGTTGCTTTTGGTGGATGTTGGGCGGCGTTTGTTGATTTGAATGAAATATTATCTGAAACATCAGTTGACTTTGATCGAGGTGTCTTTATTTGTTTCAATCTGGGTTTCCTTGCATGTACATCATTTACACCCGGGAACAATAAGATGTTATAAACTAAGAAAAAACTTATATTCATATTCGGTCAAAGCGACGACTGAACGAGATTTTATAGTAACAGAATCATCGCTTGCTGATGATGCTAATCCTTGAAAGCCTCGAAATCTTGCTCTTAGCATGTTATGTTGAACGCGCCGAGTGTATTGCAAGTGGAGTCGTAAGTAACCTGAAAGAGGT
This sequence comes from Hypsibius dujardini, assembly GCA_001579985.1. Lineage (NCBI taxonomy): Eukaryota > Metazoa > Tardigrada > Eutardigrada > Parachela > Hypsibiidae > Hypsibius > Hypsibius dujardini. The sequence goes on along the minus strand of LRSR01009903.1, from coordinate 10,261 downwards.
AAAAAGATGAATACTGAGCGCAGCTTGTTTTGGATCTTTATCGTATCCTGGCTGGTTACCAAGCATTGTTAAAGCTGGTGGTGTACAAATAACTGGTAAATCACGTTATCTAAAGGAATGGAGTGTAAGTTTACTCTACCACTCGTTACTTACAGTGATTCCGCTAATTATTCCGTTTTGGAATGAAGGGGCGTTTCCAGCTATTGTGAGGGTCTGAGTGAATGTGCTACTGGCATCGCATCGTGTAACCGCGTCCGTTCCGGTAGTCGGAATGGATGCCGGAATTGCGAGACAAGTATTACAAAAAGAAAATCCTTTAGGGGGAGTTGTGGCGCCACCTGGAATTACGCAGCCAGGGTCTGCCACTGCCCCGGCCGCTAGCCCTGCTTTTGGAAAAGTATTAGCGGGGAGGCCGAGGGAAGCCGCAAAAACATCTAGTTGTGCTTGAGTGTAGGTGGCAAGATTGAATGCTCCTGCCGCTGGAGTGACACATCGGTCGAACACGCATTGTGAATGCTGATTTCCCCTGCCAAAAAATTCAGGATTCCCAGTCTGTCGGTCGAAGATGTAACACTGACCGAGGTCACCGGGTCCAGTAAAAGCTGTCACAAAAGGACAAGGATTCAAGCCCGGACCAGGTAGAGGTTCAATTGCAGTTCCCGTAAGCGGGTTGACCGTATCCCAATTCACTCCATTTATCAGAAGTTCGCTATTGCAAGCCTGCAGATTATAAGCTGTTAGTATTTACTCTCCTACATCTCGTAGTACATACCGTATAGCTAACGTTGGTGTAACCTCCAAGATACGGGGTTCCAATACCAATGCAAACCGAGAAACTCTTCGGTCCCACGACGAACATGGTGCACGTAAAGATTTTCGCCTGCAAAAACAAAGTATTTCTTATTTGTCATTCATATTTCCCATCATTATGCTTACGGTGAAAAACACTGGGTCAGACGCAGCTCCCGTGGCCCGGTTGATCAAAACGACTGAATAGACTTGAGTGACGTCAATATTTTCAGGCCCCGCCACTCCGATTTGGATGAAACCAGTTACTGGGTTGTAGGAGAGATATGATGTAGTTCCAGCAGCAGACTGTGAACTAGAACTTACAACTTGAACATCCACAAAAAAATCCGACGTCGGAGTGGGAATCTGAAATGTTGAAGAATCTGAAACGGAACTGTTAAATAATTAATTGAGGTGCTTCCTTACAATGAATTGTGGACCCTGGTTGAGATCTCCCACTTTGCTACACGGCACAACGACGGAACTAGTTCCTGTATTGACAAGAGATGGCTTTGAGCAATAAGTAGCTGCGCAGGAGGCGTTAGCTGCGGCATTGGTGAGGCGGAAACAGTTGCTGCATGCAAAAGCAGACGTAGTCACCGATGCAGTACGATTGTGAGTCGTAGTACAGGTCGCTCTTCCTTGAAGAAAACCTAATACAGTGCCCGCATTAATGACTAAAATAACGGCGCTAATTAAAAAGATTCTCATTTTTGTGCAGCCAATGTTAATATTTGAACTGACCACTCACATTTGATACACTACTCGGTAACGCAGGTCTTATATTTAGTTTAAGCCTGGTCAGCATTTCTAGAATTTGAAAATGAGAGCAACGACCACTTATTCTGTATGCGGAGTGTCTTCTGACAAAGTGACACATGCCGTTGTCCTCGAAGAGCAATGCTTCCATTACTGCCGAAGATGTATAAATAGCTCCATCGTATTTTCAAAATATATTTATCTTTAGCTCTACACGTACTATGATACTTGAGTTTACTTTCGGACATCTTCATCCAAACCTAATTCTGTGCAAAACAGACCCAATGAAAATTTTACATTGGAGGAAACAAGATTCACATCATTTTGCAATTTTTCGAAATAACATTTATCATTTAAGATTGGCCGAACATAGTTTTGAAAATTGGCCCAGACGAACTCGCCAAAACTGATGAATACGTATTTCGCAGAGGCATACTGATTGTTGCTCTGATTGTGGAGCTGCAGATCCCTCGAAAAAGTTCATTGGGGGACCATTAAAGACAACCGCCAAGCTCGTGGACCTCAAGCAAAATGTGCGCCGACCCCACGGAGTATGGCAGACTCATCGCTTTCCACAAAACCCATGCGTATACAATCAATTCATTGCGCAAAACATTTTACACAAAGATTTGGTAAATCAGCATAAACACTGTCAAAAAATCACTCCCTACAACAAATGTGGCGTATTATCCAAACATTACACTCATCAATAAATAATGAATCATATATAAAAACAGTTCCAAGTGTTTGGTACTTTCGAAACCATGGTGTCTACATGAAACTAGAAACATCGTGAAAACACATTCAAGATTTCTTTGAATTCTTTTAACACTGTCCAAAATCATTGCAGAGACGGACACCAAATAATGTTTCTGCACTGCCAATGATATCAATTAAAACTTAATTAAAATCTTATGTTCTTTTTCTTAACAAGCTGTGGGTTTGTAAGTTTTCAAAATCAACCAATTTTAAGCAAAAGTAAAAGTATGCAGTAGAAAAATATATTTTAACTTCGTGATCAAGTTTTTGTTTTTTTCCAGTTCTACCCCTGATGGCACCAATTTTCAGGACCGAAAAAACTGATCTTAATCTTGCCATCGGATGATTATTGTTGATTATTGCAGCTGATCTGGCCCCAAACATGCATGCTACGGATCTGTTCTCAACTTTCCCACTTTCTTACTACTGACTACTTCAGACTGTTTAAGTGCTTCTACCTTTTCAACAGCTTTGGTCGATCATTGTTTCCGCATTTCTTTGAGACCCTTTCCGATTCTGCAGGTGCAGGGAAGTCCAGATCCACAATGAGCCATTTTCAGTTCCTTTTCGTTGTGGCCCAGTTCCGCACCGTTTTTCTCCTGAACAACTTCACAATTTTAGCACCTTCACTCAGCTGGTCACATCATTATCAAAGTCCCTTAACCTTTCCGATTGCTCTAGCTAGAATACTGTCGTTCTCTGTATTGAGGCGATCGTCGACGTATAAAAAATAACAACCCGATGTGTCGTCCACAAGACCAACAAAGATCTCATTTTCCCAAATTGTTTATCTTTTCCGATGCCACTCTTCAGCACCCGCCCAAATAATTTTTGTCGTCGTATCCACCGGCCACGTCAGTCTAGCATTTCTTTGAACATCATTGCTAGCGGAAGCCAGAACACAGCCTCGACGCTCTGTTTTGCAGTTTTCGCAGGTCATCGTTGTCTGGTGTTGGACTGGTTTCCGACAACAGACGCCGGCAGATATCATTCGCTCGTCACAAGGAAAGCACTGCCTGCTTTACTGCCCAAGCCAACGACACCAACCGACAGCGCGATCCTCTTGCACCATCGACAGCAGCGCACCACACCAACATACTTCTCAACGAAACTCAGCCAATATCGGAACTTCAATCAGCTTATCCGACGCGTCCCCAAGTCAGCCCTCTTTGCCGCCACAGATTCACTGACTATCCGAATTCCGCTTTCCGTGAGCCGTGGTGGGCCAAGAGAATGGGAACGTTTATTGTTTTTCGCCTGTGCAGCCTTTTCCTTCCCGGCGGCAAAAGTAAAAACGTCCAATCTCACTGGCGACGCTGGAGAATCAAATTTTGGTTCGCACGGCCGACATTGTCACTGTCCGCAACCAACCCAACCGTCCACTAGCAACGTGGACAACGACGAAATTGCAGAAAGCCGTTGTCAAAACGATGGACGACGGTGACGTTTCTAATACCGCACGCCTGCTCTCACCCGAAGATGCCGCATCACATATAACCCCTGAAATGGTCAGCTGTGCTTCGAAAGGAAGCAAGCAGACCACGATGCTGTATATCCAATAGCCCTAACCGATGAAGAATGTTCGCCACTCTCTGTCACAACTACGAAAGTTCGGGCAGCCATCGCATTGTGGTGCTTACCGTCATGCTAGGTGGGAAGTGCTAGCCGAAATCTGACTCTTTTGATAAGAAGCGTGCTGACTGTCACCGCTTGATATTGGCAACGGGAAATCTGGTTCGGCATCAGCAGCTGGAATACGGGACGTCTAGTGGTACGGAAGCTGTGTTCAACGCCGCAATGACGCTTTTATGGGAAGAAGCGGAGTCACAGATCATAGTGAAGTTGAACTTCAAAAACGCTTTCATTACAGTGATCGTGCCAAGATACTGCATGCCACACGGGCTTATTTGTCAAACTACTCCGCCTTCGTTTGAAAAATGTGTCGAAACTCAAAGCACCTCTTTTTCGACGATTTTATTCTTCAGTCATAATCTAGTGCGCAACAAGGCGACCGGCTGGGCCACTGCTATTTTGCCTCATAACCCGCCAGTTGGCCGTGCTATACGTTTGTGCCCGAAAGTCGGGTGTTTGGGGATGGTACTATGGGCGACACTAAGAGCGTGGCGGTGCACAACCCACGGCTTGTGGCAAAGATAAGCAAACAGATTTTGCTGGAGCCTATTATGTCGAAGCTTAAGGCTTTTGCTTTTGCAGCTGATGCAGTTGGAGGGAAAGCACCTCAACCACCATCTGAAAATTTGATTCGCCATCGAATTCCAAGCAGTGAAGGCCTGTTGTTGTTCTGAGCGTTAATGCCATGTAAACCAAAGCTACGTTCTGCCTTTAGCCAGACAGTTAAAGATCTTACAGGGCCAACAGGGGCACTGAATTCTTAAGAATAACTTCACTTCGCCGGGGTCATAAAGATGACGAATTATCATTAGCTTTTTTGTTGATGTTATGGTGCATTTATTGTACTGCATGACGGGCTGATAGAGTGAATAAACAATTATTGGGAGTAAATCTGCAAATAATTACTACATCAAAAGCTGTTTATAAATAACCGATTATGAGTCCCATCTGTCTACTCTTGTTCGGTCACTGATAAAACTACTTAGAGCACCGATGCCTTAGACAATCTACGGACGGACAATCTACAAGCCTGTTCCCAATTCAGAGTTTTGTTTTCGCTAAAACAATGTTGCGCTTTTTTGTTTAAACCTACACATCAGCTCACGCCCGGTATTTTCGTAATTCTTAGCGTCCGTGCCCCTGATATTTTGTTTATTTGCACATTTGTGTCTAATTTTTTCACTCAGAGCTTCATCGGAAAGGTCATAGCGGTATGTCTGATGACTATCTGCAAATTAGAACAAACAAACACAAAAAACTAACATAATATCGAAATCTCAGAAAGTGGCTAGTCACAAAGTACACAAAATTAAGTGTGCGGAATGCAGTTCCTGCTTCCATTCCAACAATGAAAATTCGCAACACGCCCTTAAATGTAAGTGTGCAGCTGCTGATATCAAAAGAAATATATTCAGTCAAAAGGTCACGGTTTCCGGTGAAAAATCTGTCAAGCGGAGAGTGTGAATAATAAAGTATGGTAGTATTCGACATGGGTCAAGGGCGCGAGTTCTATTCTGACTTTTGGTCTTGAAATTGAAAAGAACCGGCTGACGAGAAGGGTAGAGGAGCCCCTTATGAGCGTGCGATAATATTTCTTGGATACGAGCGTCTCGTTATGGACCCGAACAACTTCGCCTATATAATGGATAAGAATAGCTGGAATGGATGCCGGCGTAATAAGCGTGCAGAGTATCAGACGGAGACACGCGGATGAGTATACCGGTGGACTTGTAGACAAACATACCATTATCAAAAAAGCGACGGGGTCTCATGCAATTACAGACTGTGCTAAAAGTCGTCTGTCATGTACTCCCGCAACCTGTGGGACAGATAGCGCAGTGATGCTTTATGCGGTATGCCATACAGTATGTGCTAGAACACAAAGAAACAAAAAAATATTTAACAGATTTGGTTATGATGATCTAAGAAGCTTGACCATTCAGTCAAAATTCAGCCCATACTCCCTTACGCAAGATGCGTTGCGCCTTGACTGTTTTACGCATAGGCGTCCCTGTTTCGATGCCTGTTTTCTGTGCGACTTCTCGCTTAGGCAGAGTTCACCCGTCTCAAGAGTAAGTTATACGATGTTTAGCGCGCATTCCGCCGACACCTGCATCTTACAATAGGAATGGTGTACGCGTAATGAACAGATAATGTGCATAAAACATGGCAGAAGAAGGCCTAGTTAAAGTTGGAATTTATGATGACCGTGAGCCAGCGATTGGAAGGAGTCAGAGTTCAGGCTTTGTTAACTACACCTATTTCAGTAAATACCAAATTATTGACACTCTTATGCAATGGCTGAACATCTTACTATGAATAAACCACGTTTGACTTTTGCCCAAGTTTCGTTTGTCGGATCACCAAAACCATTTGGTATGCCTGTAGGAACTATATTCTTTGGCCCTTTCCCATGGAATTCCAAATGTATCCTACTTCCGGATTAGCAGATGCAGCGCATGTATAAATGCAAAAAAAATGTCAAGCAAATTCAAATACATTTTTGAGCTAATTAATAATACAGACAAAAATCTACCCACAAAATGTATCGGTACTCTAAAATGTTCTGCGTCCTGGCCATTTTCTTGTTGTGTGCATTTGTGGAAATCAACGCTTTGCCGAATAAGGCTTTGCAAGGAAATCCTTCACTGCATACTGTTAATCAGGGTCAACGTAAGATAATATCCGTTCACTTTTGAATCGATTTAAATTTAATTGTATGTTTTGTTTGCAGGACTAAATCCCTTATTGGGGAAGAAACAACTTAATCCACATCAAAACAGGCTGGCTGCGAGAATTGCCAGTGTAACTGGTACCGCTACTCCAGGAACAATCACCAAGACCACTCTAGCAGGCGCGGCTAAACTTCCGACACAAAAGCCGTTTCGTTAGTATGATCAAATAACTGTTTTACAAACGGTGTGATATCAAGTACCTGTATGGCACATTTCACTAACATGAGTAAAAAGTTAGCTAAAACATTCTCGACTATCTTGTCTCTATTTGCGAGAACTCAGATGTGGATTTATTTGATTACACAACGTAGCTTCTGTGATGAAAGTATTGAAATGCGAAATGGGCTGCCTATAAAAAAACGGTGTTGTCCCTCGTTTTGGTGAAACAAACAGTAATTATTATAACAAATTATCCGTCTTTGTCGTAACTTCAAACATAGAAATGGTGGGACGTTCATTTTCCGAAATGATTAATTCAGAAAGATGATAAAACACCAGTATGATATATTTTTTGCTCCACATATTTGGAACTGCTCTTAGATTGTTCGATCACAAACAAAGAAAATATGAGACGATCGAGCTTTATAAATATCTTCGATTTTTTGTGTTCAAATTCAAACTGCTCGCAACCATAAAAATCACACTTTGCACATGCTGAAACAAAAATCCTCCCATTTGAAAGGCCTGAAATATATTGCGACGGCTCAACGGAATATGCGGACGTCTTGGTGAGAGATTACCGGGTGCGGGAGAACTTTGAGAATATACTAAAATTATTGAATGTAACCCTATATGAACTGATAAAAAAAATTATGCTGTATTTTGTAAAAAAAGAAGATCTATAGATATAGATATATAGAAGATATATAGATATAGAAGATTTAAAAATTTGCTTGGTTCGACGTTGGGGCAGAAGCAGGACAGGTGCTAAGCATTGTTTTGTGGCAGCACCTAAAAATTAAGCGTGGCCTGGTTAATGATATATTTTGTCAAGTTCGCTGACCCAGATCAAAACTGGTTTGCATTTCTCAAAGCAGAGTGTGAGCAAAAAAAAGTTGAAACACGTATGTTGTACTTTGATGGGGCTATGCCATGCAAAAAAAAATCGATTTGACGGCAATTTTAATTTTGAGAAAAAGAAAATCTCGCAGGGTCAAGTTCAGCCAGTTTTTTGAATCTGCATCCCTAACTTTAGACCAAAACTGGAGACTTAAAGTGTAACAACAAACACTATCTTTTAGTAACGAAATCGGTGTAATAATTTGGCTCTTCAATGTAACTGAAATTATCCCAATCGCGTAAAAACGGAGAAAGTCACTAGCGTAGACCCGTACACCACTTTTGAGTGTAAAATTTTTTACATTTTTTTAAAAAGGTCTCTTTCAATTTCGTGGTGCACGATTGATTGAATATTTCTGATTTTTTTGTACAGTACACTATTATAGATCTATAGTTTGCCGTTTTGGTTTTTTAGATTCGCTTTAAAGTTGAGGGAGATGTGAAATACGGTCCATGGGACAAATTATAACAATGTTGGTCCTTGGGTTTTCCGAAAAAACTTCTGATTCAACAATCTGAATCTCAATTTTGAAAGTGATTTGGATAGTCATCAAAATGAGCTCTCCAGTGCAAATATATTTTATCGATAGCAAACACAAAGTTCAGGCAAGGGCCTGCGAAGGCCAGTGCCAAAAGCTTTCCCGCATCTGGTATTCTTATCTTATATCTCAAGCAACAGTCCAGCTTTCAACATAAATAACTGTCGCAGCAGGTGATTGCTTTGTACTATTTTACATAATTTTTGATTTGGAAAAAATATTTGAAACCGAACAGATGGTTGAAAAAATGGATGTGGTCTCGTGTAAATGCCGTAATCTTGTAAATTTCAAGATTTGCAATTCAGTTGGATTTTGTTTACGATCAGTGGTGTCATGAATTACTGAATTACCGGACAAGTGCGCAACAATGATTTAGAATAAGGCAAATTGTACCCAGGCATTGAATTCCTCAAGCTCCTGAGGTGAATTGTATTGCCAAAATTGTTCACCGGATGCGCCTTAGAAAGAAATATAGCTCTTCACTTTGTCTAATTAAAGCCGGGTCCTCCCGTACGCGCCATACAAATAAAAATGCGAAGGAATTATCAAACTACCTAGCGCAATACCTTCTTACAATTAAATAAACCAGCAAAAAGGCAACCAGCGAAATGAAGTATTACATAAAGTTTTTATGCCCCTTCATTGTTTTCATGATGTGAACGTCAATGCAATTTTTCCGAGTGACAACATTTGTCTGCAAAACATCAGGTCAGACCCGGCAAAAATACGGTCGAATTTATAATATTTTCTAGTTTTGCCCGCTGACACAGCTCCGGTAAAGTCTTGCAAATTAAGCCTAAATTTTTTTAGGTAGCACGTGCAAAATATTTCCGGTTATATAGGTATATATTGTTCAGTTTTCATGTCAATTGCGAAGTCAGCTAGGATGGAGAGCACAAATCCTAAGACTAAAGTAATAGTGCTAACATGTCACGTATCTGCAACAAAGAAAATAGTCATATTACAATTATTTGAAAGAGAAAGCAATGAAGTATGAAGTAAGCGAAACAGAAGCATTTTGAATGTAAATGCCCGACACACTATCGAGTTCAAACAGACATGAAAGTCCGGAATGATACAGCTATCAATCCTTGGGGTACGAAAGACGGATGCGGTCGTCGAAGGTCTTGCACCAGACGCGCTTTAATATCGTCTTCTGCGGCATTTCTCGAACCCACTTGGTATTTGGATATTTCCGAGCCTTGTTGTTGCGGACAGCGGACAGGTGGCCTGTGATGATTAAGAAAACTGTATGTTTTACATAGTTTAGTCAAGGAGCAGATTCGGATAAAATTATATCGAACCGATAGCTCTCACTTTACTTAAAAAAACATTGATCACGCATTATCAAGCTAATCATCCGTTCTCACCATAAAGCGCCTTTAGGGATTAGTTGCCAAACAGTTTTACAAATCCAACAGATCTCTGTTTCATTTCGCGAGCCTTCACTAGTTTGTTGCCGTACTTCAGCGAGTCGGAATCCTTCTCCCACGCCACGAGCTCGGCACGATCGACAAATATCGGTGCCTGTACCGAGCCGATATTCTTGAAAGTCGCTAAGTCCACTGGATCCGGCTTGTTGAGACACGAGAAGTCCAGAGGGACTGTGTCTGGAAATCAAAAAAAGTACACATACATTGATTACATCATTTTGGTAAGTTTTTGCTGAGGAACTCCTGTTATAGTACAGCTATGTTTTAATCCTTGGACAGTATCGTTAAAACTGATTTAATTACTATTTGCCGTGTCAAAACGAAAACACCAATCGCCAATCAGAAATAACACCTGACTGCTTGTTCAGTACTATCAATGACCTCTGATATTAACTATTCTTAGAGTCGGAGCCCGATGTATAATTTTTATGTATTGTTTATAAATCTATAATTATGATTAAATTATTTTTTAAAAATGACATTTTTACAGTCAAAATTGCGGAAATTGATTATTCCAATGTTTTCCCAACTTTAAATTTCTGCCGAGAAATAGTTT